>MU623369.1:268003-298598 GCA_025201765.1 Daldinia sp. FL1419
TTTTTGGTCTCCTACATGGGTTTATTTTTTTTTTGGGCCGCCCCTTTTTTTTTTTCCCGGCCGGCTGTCGAAACGATTTGGCATACGAAATTTTTCCCCCCCCCCCCCCCCCCCCGGGAAAGAAAATAAAGTTACTTGAGAATCGATTCTAATTTCAGGGATAGGGTCGGGAATGAAATCGGCGTAGACCCGGAGGTCATCTTGCAGACGTCTCACGGTCGTCGGAGCATAGACATGCTCAAGGTGCTCAGTCCGGAAAAGGCCAACTGGGAATGTAAGTTGAAACTATACGTATATGGAGTTTCGAGGGAGGAGCTGTGATTGAAACATTATTTGCCTTTGCTCTCTTCCCCTGATCTCCTCCTATATTACCCCTTACAGCCCTGCTTTTTACCCCCTCCCCCTGGATATGTTTTACCCCGCGACGATATTTATACCAACCCCCTCGAGTTCATCGACTAACACCTACGCTTAGACGTGAGACACATGGAGAGTTTGCTCCCGAAACTTCACGGCGCGGATGCCACCGAAATCCCAGGCGCGAGGGCCCTTCTTGATAGCCTGATAGCAGCATCCGCACGATGGGCCATCGTGACTTCAGGCACTGCACCGTTGGTGACGGGCTGGCTTGACGTGCTAAATCTGCCGCATCCTGAGAATCTAGTCACAGCCGAGTCCGTTACCAACGGAAAGCCCGACCCTGCGTGCTACAATTTAGGGCGGGAGAAGCTCAAGCTTAGCCCTGATGATAGCCCTGATATCCTTGTATTGGAAGATAGCCCGGCAGGTATAAGGTCTGGTAAGGCCGCGGGATGCAAGGTGCTTGGCTTGGTTACAAGTCATACGGTCGAACAGGTGCTCGGCGCCGAGCCCGATTGGATCGTCCGAGATCTGCGGTCCGTGAAAATGGTCCGAAGTGAGAAAGACGGCTCCGTGACGCTGCAGATTTCAGATGCCTTGGCTGTTTCTTCCGCGTCTGTTTCGAATGGTAATTGAGGGACCAAGAATCGATAATTCAAAGACATTACAACGCCGCAATTTCCAGAGTCTTAGCAATAGTAGCAGTAACCTGGGTGACCGGATACACCGTCAGGGTCACAGCGTGCCAAGACATTTCAATTATCGATGGAGCACCATTTCCTTACTATGCAGACACGAGCTTAGCAATTTCCCTATCCTTCACATATAGCCCTCTCATTCGGCATATAGACTGGGATATCGGGCTTCAAAAAAGCGGACCGGGTAACTTCCGGAGAGAGCCTCCACGGGAAGAAAGAATACGGGTTGGCTACGAGAAAGTATAGAAAATCTATTTGACCGAGATTATAATAAAACTTGACGGGTCTGATTATATAAACAGTTTTAATCAAGCTTCTTGACTGGCTGATGGCTAATTTTCGTGTCTCTGTAGCCAACTTGCAAGGGGGTCAACGTCACTCAAAAGAGAAGAAAAAAAGAAAATACAAGAGTTAGTAAATGCAAGGCTAGCAGATAGAGAGAAGGGAAGACATAGAGATAATAAGTGATACATATGAAAAAGAAAAGAAATAAGAAAGAAAAAGCGCCTAGACTCATCTACCCCCGGTCTTGGCGCCGTGAACGTATTAATGATGATCACCAGAACTATCGGAACTTCGCAGGTCCCTCTACCCACTCCCCGCTCAACTTGCTCAAAGTACCTAGTCTGTACCCATCAAGGCCTTGTCAAGGTGGAAAATGAGGCTGCACTGCACAACACTCATGTATACGATACGAACGATACGAACGATACGAACGATACGAAATGATCGCGGCGGAGAAAAAA
This sequence comes from Daldinia sp. FL1419, assembly GCA_025201765.1. Classification (NCBI taxonomy): domain Eukaryota; kingdom Fungi; phylum Ascomycota; class Sordariomycetes; order Xylariales; family Hypoxylaceae; genus Daldinia; species Daldinia sp. FL1419. Next base: position 269,808 of record MU623369.1, read on the forward strand.
AAAGCACACACTTTCTGGGGTTGGGTTTGTGGTGTCGTTGGGCGTATCTCGGATTCTGTACCGTGTTTCTCCCCACAGGAGGAAAAAAAAAAAAAAAAAAAAAAAAAGAGTCAATGACGAGCATATACCCGTCACAACTTGGAAACGATGCGAGACATACCCCATAGAACCAGTGTGACTGATCTCCGTCTACCCTCTAGCGTACCTCACCAAATTGCTCTGCCGGTTGCGCTGCTGTTAGACATCGATCTTGCACAGGGGTCACGATCACGGGACGGGTTTGTGGAGAGAAAGATTGCGATGACGGAATCGTTGCGGGATGTACTCTCCTTCTCCTTCACACACACCAAAGTATACACGCCTAGGTCTGCCACTAGGGAAGCACTTGCAGAAAAGCAGTCTCGAAGGCGCCATTGAACGATACCCTTCTTGGTATATTGGCTTCCAAATGCCGACCCGGGCCGCTTAGGTACTGTCGATCACTCTGATAAAAGAAAAATATACAGATCCCAGTGTTCAACCCAGGCATATTGGAGGTGAGTCCTCCACCCTCTTCGATGGAGGGTCGCCTATGGCGTCCGCCGTTGGGCGAGGCGGAGGCCCAGCAGTGAGGACCCAGTGGAACTGGACTGCCACGTAACGGACTGGATATCTCCTAGCTATGCAAAGAATGGCAAAACCCGACAGGCGGAACCTCCCTTACGTCCGTTCCGCCGAGTTTTGTCAACCCCTCAAACCTTGTTATGACCAGAAACCATACTATGGTACGTGTACTTGTCTCCTTGAAGGCCTCTCACCTGAGAAGGGCATAGCCGTTGATGCCATGAGAGCTGAATATGGCAATGGTGGCTTAACAAGGGTCTTAGTTACCTACGAGTCGGGATGGTAATGGCCTATGTAGTTCTAAAGAAACATTCTTGTACTCCGCGGGATCACGAGCGTTCGTGTAAAGGGGCACCATCCCATGGCCATGGATATGGGCTAAGCTTTGCACGCCGTTAAACAGTATGCCGGCCCGGTTATCTATGAGTAACGAGGTCTACGAGGTCTACGAGGTGGACGAGGTGGACGACGGCATATCTAGCACCTATCTATAGTTGACGATAGCCTTAATGGGAGTAATGGCTGCAAGGACCCGTTTCCATGATATACCGTATGCCACATACGAGGAGTTCTAAAGCATATCGGGTTCTCACAGCGTTGGTCGGATGAACGATCTCCAAGACATGCAGCATTTTTCCTTGGGGCTGTGTGAGTACAGCGTCGCCGGCTGCAGATTGCCAAGAGATGAAGTTGCCAAGAAATGATCTTCGCAGTTGTCAAATTGCCTGGTCGCCGACCTGAGTAACCATGGCAGTTGGCGGGAGCCCGACGTAGTAGCTGGCGAATGCGTGACCTCTGCATGATCTAGACCTCGAGGAAAAGATCGGCTCTCGAGTAAAGGCGGGCGGGGAGCGGCGACGAGGCAGAAAGACGGCACGGACTAGATAAATAGACTTGCAGGTAATTTGATCGCCTTCATCGTCATCTCTTCAACACGAAAAAAGGTAGGATGGCGGCCTAATTCCGAGAGAGCATGTTCCCAACCCAGCGATCGTCAAGGGCCAGAAAGAAGGGAAATTCCGCTTCTAGTGTAAGTCGTACATAACGAGAGCCAAGCTTTCGCGGAAGAGGAATGGTTGGCGCACGGTTTCTCTCAAAGGGGGTAGGGTAGTTGCTGAGATTGTCATGATTAAACATAGGATACCCTTTCCACGACGTTGCAATCCAAAAAGTAACTTGCTTCTTAATGAGCAAGGGTACATTTTCTCTTTGTAAAAGCTTGAGCTGTCAGCTGTGACACAAAGGCATCTACCCTACTGCAGGAACGAAATGCTAATAAAAAGTTGTTAAGAAAAACAAATTAAAAAGCAGTAAATGAAGACGCGAGATTTTGCATTAGTGAGAAAAGGGGCTGGGAAGAAAACGCTGACTACCTAGGTGTAACAGTATCTTTTCGAGTGGATCTGTTAAGAGGGTACAGACACAAAATCATATTTCATCAAACTTGCGCCAGTCATTGGCGTCTAAGTTATCGTGAGGCTTTGACGCCGCTTCATTTCAAGACCACTAGCTAAGAGGTCGTAAGCGTTGCGCTTCTCGGAAAACGGCTAAGGCACCATTGGGTCCTTTGAGGGGGGGGGGGAATCATTCGTCATGTTAAACGGCCAGAAGCTGGTCCGTTTCCTGAAACAACTCAGATAGTTCACTAGTTCCCGTTGTCGGACTGATTGATGGATGATTCGTCATTCCGAACATCTGTATGGAAATAGAAAGTATGTACGTTAGGAGATAGGTAGGCATTCCGAGTCTACTTACGTACCTAGGTAGGTAGGCAGGTAGGCAGGTAGGCAGGTAGGTAGGTAGGTAGGTAGGTGTGTATGTACGCGCACACCGCCAGAGTATAACGGTTACGTAGATGCAGTCGCAACAAGAGATCGACACGTACCATAGGTTTGCAATACTTGGAGTTGATCACAACGAGAGTTTACAACGGTTGCTGCGGCCTCGTGCTCAGACCCGTCAGGCAAGAGAACCCCACGCTTTTCAAGTACATAGGCGGCTAAAGCGGAGCTGAGCTATGATAATTGAGTGGTGGTGGCGGTTTGGTAATTTCTCGACACGCGCGACCTCAGCTCAAATGCCATCATATTAGGTCTTCGGAACGGCACGGCGTTGTAATTGTTAAGATAAGCCTATGCTGCTCGAGGCCCCCACGTTACCGTAGCGACTGAGTTTAAAAAAATAAAAAAATAAAAATAAATAAAAATAAATAAAAATAAATAAAAATAAAACCATTGTGTTTTGCCAGTTCCCGGGGGAGACGATGGATTAAGCTGCATCGCATCGCATCTCATTGCATACATAGCCTTCTGCGATCATTCAGGATGATGAAAGGCCCTAATGAAGCGTCTGCAAGAGCCTTGGCTTACGGCCGTGATAGTGGGATAAGTAAAATGAGCTCAGAGATTTCCTACCTTCTTGCCCTGGTCAGGTACTTGGAGGTACTTCGCATTGACGCAAGCCATTCCGCTCAAGTCCCAGGGGATCTCTTGTCACCAAGGTGAGATTCCACGTGGCCACCGGGGCCAGGATATGGATCGTAATACCGCTGTGACCCCAATAGCCCCTGTAAATAATCACAGAGTACGTATTTGTGTTGCGTGCAGAAGCGCCAGTGATCCTCCACGCTACCACTTACTGGATCGTTACTAGGTATCGTCTTCCGGGCCGCTAGGGGCGATTGGACATGCCTAACTGACGGTAATACTGCTTATTGAGTTGCGGCGATGCCGCTGTACCGGAACGCATCGTCGGCCATAAACGGTAGACGTGCTTCAAAGTGAGGGTCTGGATTTGGGGGAGGCAACAACAAAGCAAGCCACAATAGTTTAACTATACGTTCGTCAGGTTAGATTACCGTTGCTCGCCTGCGTTTCTACTAAACTTATGAGTGCACGTCTCAAAACGAATACGAAATCCGTTGCCACCCACAAGACTCTTATATATATACAATGGAAGAATTGTTGTTAAATGTAAGGACAAAAGAGCGGTAGTCGGCGCCGAAACTAAAGAAAGCTCGCACTGCCGAGTTGGGAGACATTAAGATGGAAGTCTAGATGGATGATTTTTAGAAGTCGTCTCGGCGAGGAGATAACTATACGACCCGCATCACGCTGTTCGAGAAGCCAGGACGGCGCCTGCGGTCACACCTTGGGGTGGGAAAGGCTTGAGGATAACCAGGCGCTCTACTTCCTCGTCGCGCATTGTCAGTTCCCTGTGTCTCGATGTCTCGGACAAGGTCTCTTGGTTCTTGGAGGCAACAGAAATACGGCGGCCTCGAAATTAACTCGGCCGTTCAAAGTCTACGGGGACCCGCGGCGAATTAGCGAAACGCTGGTCTTGATCTGCTTCAAGACGGGAACGACTGCCGTCGCGGCGCCGCCAAACTCTAGAGCTGGCCAGACCGTTTCTTGCTGAAGTGATGATGATAAATCCGCTAAGATAACAGGTCAGGAGAACCGGGGAAAGGGTCCCCCAGCATCAACGTGCTCGACACGCGAAATGTAGCGTAGTATCCTGTAACCTCCGTGGAAACCTAGGATAGTTTTGAGTTCTAAGCTCCGGCTACCACATTTACTTGTCACGTACGATACATCCGTAGTAGGGATTAGATGCGAGCTGGAGTAGGGAATGGAGTCCTGTTCGTATGGCTGATGCGAGGCGCAGGGGGAGACGAGGGCTAGGAAATTAGCCGAGTGCGCCGTCCGCCCCCCTTAAGAAAAGCTGATAGAATTCCCTTCTCCAATCGCTGAGGTTCCACCGTAACGGAGCCGTACGCTACCCAATCATTCTTTGCAAAGACGCCAAGATCTTTAGTCTGTCCAATCACCGCTCAAGCTGGGTCATTACTTGGATAGTTCAATTTTGTGCCTAGGAGGTAGTGTGCATAGTGTGCATTGCACAAATACGGGAAGAGCCTTGCCGGAATTCACTAGAATTGGGTAACAGCTTCGTAGCACAGGTGCTTAGATATATCGGTAACTTGCCGGATAGCGAAAGTGCCGAGTTTTACGTGCTTTTCTACGTGTAGTCGGTAAGGGTTGGAAGGAAAGATAAGGGGGAATAACTTGAGGTTACAAGCCATAATGCAAGGCGTCTGTACCATAATGTTGCCAGCCAAGCTATCTAAGCTTGATGCCACATAGGGGTGGATGGGGTCTAGGCGTTAATTGGAGGAAAGACACGATGCTGACGGGCCTATGTGATATCGAACAAGATGACGGATACTCCAGGGTGACTGAGTCAGCAGAAATGACGCTTTTCTTCAAAAAAACGCACCGCGCTTAGAGGAATCTAGCTGGAGCGTTGGGCTAGAGCCTCGCCGCCGGAAAGGCAAGTCGGCGATGTCAAGAATCGGGCGGAGTTTTGCGCCGAGGGTACAGCTGCATTGACTAGGGGGTGGGAGGGTTCCAATCCCGCGCGCTATATCTATCATACCTATACCTACCTACATATGTAACCGGTGTAGGTAGCATTTGTACAGGTAAGGCTACCTCTCACATACTGTATCGCATATACGACGATCTCGTTGGCGGCAAGATGCTCCCATCTCTTCGATCCGAAGGAGAAGCGCCGATTTGCCCGACATATTCGTCTGCCATCTTCGTCCAGCTTGCCGCAGAGGTAGTAGCTCAAAGTAAGTAGCTCGAGGCAGATACCTAATGTAATGGATCGGCAGGTGACTTACAGGGAGTGAGAGAATCAGGGACTTGTCCCACTTCCAAGAGAAAGGTTATCCGGACATCTGGGCTAGTTGGTGATCATTTCCTTGGGGGATGGATCCTCGCGTCCCTCATATCGTACCACGTATGTAGTGCCATTGTGAATAATTAGTAGTTTTATTCTTTAAGGCGGCGAATGAAAACCTCGGTTGGGCATGGTTGAACGATGTGGGTTTTATGAGTGACGTTTTGATCTTCTATTTATCTGAGATAGACACCTGTAGTTTAATCGAAGTGAGAGTGAAGTAGAAGAGAAAAGAAAGCATTCCTACCTTAGGTAGTTTAGGTGGCTACCTAAGTGCTTATCCTTGCATTTGGAATAATACATGGTTAGAAACATGAAGATAGGAAGGCTGGTCCTCCCCACCTAAGCTGCGTACCTAGTTAGGTACCTAGCTGGCGTAGTGCAGGTAGTCAGGCAGTGCAGCAAAGAATGACCTGGGTTAACTGGTTGCTGGGGATTTTTGGCAGTGACATGGACTTCTGCACCTTTTTGGAGAACCCACCTAAACCATGTCAAAGCATAGGTATCATGGAAACCATGTCGATACCTTGTACCATAGCTCTTTACTGTCCCAGCTTTCTGGCTCAGCTTGGCGATTTTCGCTTATATGGGAACTAATGCGACCCCGGTAAAGTTAAACCCCAAATTTCCAGCACATATGCATCCCCACTCACTTCCCCCCTCTCTTATCCCCTGTGCCCTGTGGTACCAGCCAGCCGGCCGACCCTATATTGCACATCTTAAGAAAATCGACAATGTGTTACCTTACGTAGTAACTTAGGTACGTAGTAAGGAGAATGTTATTGGGACATCACTGTTGATTTCAGGTAGCTGCTACTATGTACACACTGGTACCTAACCATATTGCGATTCTTGGCACTTAATATGAGATGAAATGAAAATGACCGTACAAGAAGTTGTTTTTTCTGTTGAAGTAAAGGCGTAAGTCTTATATCTTATAGGGACTGGTCCCTTTAGAGGGGCACACATAAGGTAGGTAGCGTTGGTCTGGTCCGTTCGGTACGGCGATGTGTTCTCAGTCGAGCATAGCAGAGAATTGTGAAGGACGTTGAACAATAGACTAGCGCGAAGGCGGAGGGGGGAAAAACCAGTAGATTAGCTCTAAGGCTAATTGTAGGATGTTTTCATCCCGCTTATCACGCCATAAACTGCCATCTCCCATCGGTACCGAGCTGCTGGGCCTCAAATTATATCTATGAGGGTTGAATATCTGCTTAGTACGTCTGTCCATACTGTGTGAAGTAGATTTAGATCCATAATGCTCAAGGTCCTTGTGAGGATCTGAGGAACAGACTATCAGCTACGAGCCAATCATCTCACACTAATCGGCTTCGGCTTTTGCTTTCACATAGCAGGAAGCGGGTAGGCACATCTGCCTAGGTAGTAATCGCGAACTCTCTAGAAATAGTAAAGACTAGTTCCAAGTAATGTAACTCTGGTCTGCGAGGTGCGAATGTCTAGTTACGAAGCGGGAATAGCCAAGCTACAGTGCGTCTGAAAAGCATGTCCGGTAAGCTCGAAACCGAAGTGAGTTCTCATGTGAGCTAAATTTGCTCTCTGCTAAGTTGAATCACTCTGCATCATGGTGGGATCGGGCGCCCTATCACGGGTTGCCTACGATATTTAGTCAGGTACTTGTCAAACACTGTCCTTCTTTCTTTTTCGTTGCGCGGGAACGCGGACATCGACACGATAGCCTTTGCGCCGATGCTAAACCTGCATGATATAGGTGCAGTAGAGAGGTCCGGCTAGTGGCCTCTTTCGAAATTGCGAGGCCGAATGCGGCCGCGAGGACTGTTTTAGTAGGAAAAAAAAAAGAGGTGGAGTTAGTAGGTAGTAGATGTCTCGTTACTCAAGAACGAAGTCGGTGATAGGTGCTTAATGTTTATCCAACGTATATGATCAAGAGAGGTGAAATTATCACCAATGCCGTGGTGAACTGGCAAGTACTAGGTAGCCTCAAATGTCCTCGAAATTTAAGTGCCGAGGCGACCGTCAAGGTCCCACGACTAGCGCCTCATTTCTCTTATTTTGGTCTTCACTTTTAAATTCTCCAAAGAGGCTTGAAGATATCATGAGGCGCCAGACTAGACGTATCTGGTGGTCAAATCGAACAGAAACGCTGGCGCCACCATTGCACTTGGAAAGAAATATTAGTTTATCTCATGATGGGAATGATAGGAATGATGGGAACGGAAATATGTTGGCGTCAAGCTCGGTAGGTGAAGTAATAAGCCCCGAGGTCTGTCAGGGCTGATGACAACCTGGTAGATTGGGGGTCCATTAAGTGAGAGCAAAAGTGCAGATCGATTAAAGTAAGCTAAAAGGGAGGGAATGAAAAAAATTAAAAAAATTTTAAGTTCAAGGTTCGATGTGACCATCGCCTGTCAATGTAAGTACCCTGGTACCTAGATCCGGGGATACCATGTTGTCCATCAGCGATCATGGATGCCCATTCTATGGGTACCTCAAAACTACAAATTTTGGGTAGAGTGGGTACGATGGCCATTTTAGGAAAGGCTTATTCAAGACTTGACTCAAGAGATTTCCTTTTTAGTTAGACCTCCTGTCAAAGTCTCAGGGGATATGAGCGAATCCGGGTAAGGTCTCCACAGTAAGGTGAGCACATTCAGGAACTGCTGGGAGAGAAAGAAAAGAAAAGAGGAAAAAAATATGGAGAAAAGAAAGGACCATTACAAAAACAACCACCAACAATAATACAATTGATTATGAGTGAGATGCCCTCATTACCACCTTAAGTATATCCTTACATCTGTTCACGACTGAAGATTTACCATTAAGTTACGTTTCTTTTACTTTTATTATTACCGATAGGATTATATCGAATTGGAGTAGTTACAGTCATCATGGAGAAAATAGATACGGTAGTTACTATAGTATTACGCTTAGTTATTGATATGCTAACGAAAGGAATCAAGGGTAACGAAGGTGGACAACTTATGATTATCATACATGGTAACCATTATGAATTCTGTTCGCCCTCTGTAAAGTACTAACTTGCCAAGGTCTTAGACATCCGGGCTAGTCGAGATCTTCTTCTCTCTCTCGACAGGATACTCTTTTTTTTTTTTTTTTTCTCCATCTACGCGAGTAGATATTGGGTAAACACCCGACGCTTTTTCATCAGCGTAGTAATCAGTATAGTATGTTATCGCAGCCATCGTCGAGCATAGCCGAAAGAAAAAATAGATTCAGCCACAGAAAACCATTTGCGCCGTAGGAGATTAAAAAGGATATCTACCTGCTTACCTCCTGACCTACCAGGTACTGTACTCAAGGTAAAGGTAAAGTTATGGGTTATTCCCCTGTTACGGTTACATATCTCCATAACTATCTGGGTAATCTACATGATACCTAATTATATCTGACCGCGTGTCAGTAAATAAGCAGCGGGAACTCCGCAGCCATGGTCTGCGTATCCGGGAATAATAAAGTTATATCTTAGAGATGACATCTTAGGATGACGTAGAGAAAGTAGTCTTGATAATATTTCAATTAAATATTTATACAGGGAAATTTGCATACACACACAGACACACATATTATATTACCATCTTCTAACCCGTAGTCATCGTCATCATCATCACCATAAGATTAACAACGGTGCCAACGGTAGGCAAAACGGACCTCACAGGACGATCGCCAATTATACAATTGCACCAATTACGACTTATACGGACAGGGCTGGGTTTAGGACGGCGTGCCAAGGCTCCGACAACGTTGCAATATTGGAAATCGCACTGTGAAACCCGCTAAATGTTTGAAAAGAAAAGACAAAAAAAAAGAAGGTCGAATTGCCTTAGCTTAAACTTAGCCATCCGCCTTCTGCCCCCGTCAGGATTTTTACGCAACTACCTAAGGGGGGAAGAGAAGAGAGGGGGAAAAGAAAAGGACCAGAATGCAGCCATCCCTTTCATAGGTTCTCAGTATTTCCTTATGTAGGTAGTTTTGTTCCATTGACTGCCTGCCTTAGTACCCAGTCTGTTCAGTCCGTCTGTGTAATGCTTCACCTGCGGTCTTATTATCGATGTCAAGGGTGAATTTATACAGTTTCTCTTTTATGACTTGGTACCTGCTTTAGCTTCCCAACTGTGCTTCCCTTCTCCCCGCATTTTTCGACTAAGGCCCGAATCTTTGAATCTCCTTGTTCAGGGCATCTCACACGCCTCCATCGTGATATCTACGGGGCCCCTGGTTTTCTAACTAAGATGCTCATAACTACGTATACCTATACATAGTAGTTACTAGATATACATAGTACTAGATATACATAGTACTAGGTAGAGGTAGGGAAGCCAAGACAGGGGCTAGCCTGCTTGGGTTCGTCTTGGGTAGCGTGGCGGGATCGAGGTCCCAGATGCACTCTCTTTTCCAATGGGTAGTTATTAGTACATTGCATACTTATCTAGGCTGGGCGCGACAGATTGTACCGTGGACATCTAATAACATGGAACCTTACCTATAAGCTTTCACACTACTTATCTGGTAGTTCGTAGTTCTCCCTCCCACTACGAATTGCCTGGTAATTCTCACTTACTTTCCCAGGTGGCTCAAGTAGGGATCACATAGCTGGGAACAAGATCGGTGAGGGAACCTTGGTTCTTCACCTGCCTTCTCCCATGTAATTCGTACCGACTACTTCTCCATTGGCTCCAGTGACGCGCATCTGCGAGCGAGCCAGCCAGCCAGCCAGCTACCTACTACCTACCTACCTACCTACCTACCTAACCTAAGGTGCCTTTACGTATGTATGGTCTATCCCGTCTGTCTGTCTGTCTGTCTGTCTGTCTGTCTCTGTCTGTCTGTCTGCATGTATGCGCAGCTGTGGCCCCCCCCCCCCCCCCCTCCTACCCAGCCCTTTATTCACTCTGGCTTTCCTCTGGCGCGTCCCAAAGCGTAGCCTCGGGGTCTTACGGTCGCGAGAGATGCTTGACTTATGAGCTGGTGGTGGTGGCATGGTCTGGGTGAGTTTGGCCCCAATAACATCAGCCAGCCTAGGCCCGCCGGCCAAGTCAGCGCTTGAGCAGCTCTAACCCTGCTCGACAAGAAAAAAAAAAGGGATCCGTGTCTACGGTACGGATAGGCACTAAAATATCAGATCTGATGAATAAACAGCAATTTGAGTAAAAGTGGATGTAAGTAGGTACCGTGGAGGTTCCATATGTACATTCAGGTACCCTGTCGCCGACCAGTGTCACCCGCCTCTTGTCGAATCCTCGCTCACCTCCACCCAATTTCGTGGTAGTACCGCGGAAGTACCTACACACCTCCCGGTTCGCTGGTCGTGCAAGGTCCAGGAAGACCCACAGCCTACTACTACAACTACTTCACTACACGCCCACCCCCCTCTCCCTTCCCGCTCTCTAGCTCTCCTGTGTTGTTTTTTGTTCCATCCCGACCCAGCTTGTCTCTAGTCTTAAGAGAACTCGGGGGTTCAAGGTGAGCCCTGTCTCACACTGGCTTGATTTACCATCTTCTACCATCTGGCTTCTTGTTTGCTCTTATAATCGCCTCAGCCCCGTCGTCCTAGTTAGTTGTCTGCTGTGCTTGGAATCAGTTTACCACCACTACGTTCGTTCATCAACAATCTTTTGGGCATCTCAGTCCAGATATCTAACCCCCAGTCATTCTTTACAGAAAAAATAAGAAGAGAACAGCTCTCGGCAAGGCCCCATAGTATATATATATATCATTACCTCGCACGAAATAGCGACCTTACGCCTAATAATTCGATTGCAATTTTCTATTATCAGCAGATCTAGAATCAACAATAGATCCGAACTACTTTCCTTAACAGTTCCGGTTATTTTCACATGTTTAATAATTAACCAACTCTGGCCTACTTGGTGACCGCTAAAAATGCATTATCACGCTCACCCGGACTTTCATCCGGCTTATAGCTTCCCGCAGGCAAATCCTATGCCATATAACGATAACCCATATCAAAACACTGGTTTCCCTGGTTTCCAGTATATCTATGGTTATCAACCATCTCGAAACCATCTTATCGCTGATCGGGGCGTCCTAGCTGATCCAAAAGCGGAATCCAAGCCCCGATTGTCCAAGGAAGAGGTCGAGAAGCTTGAAAAGGTTTTCAAAGAAAATTCGAAACCCTCAAGCTCGGTTAAGGCGCAACTAGCCGACTCGCTTGGTCTAGAGCGACCAAGAATTAATGTATTTGATATACCGCTACATCTTCTAGTTCATATTACTGATTAGTGTGGACAGAATTGGTTTCAGAACAGGCGTGCCAAGGCAAAGCAAGAGAAGAAGCAGCAGGAGTATGAGGAGCAGAGGGCTAAAGAAAAGGCTAGTTCAGAGCCAGACTCGCCCGATGCGAGCCCGCGGGGCAGCTCGTCAGACCAAGCATGCGAGAGTGCCCGACAGCGCGTACAGCCTTCTTCCGCACGTTTCCCTAATGTCAGCCCCATTCCTCAGAAGACCGAGGAAGACTCCGACGATGAGGACACTGAAGATGGTTCGCCTGACACTAATCTTGATTCGCCTTGTGGACAGGGTCCACCTGGCAGTCTTCGGGACAATACTCCTAGCAATTTCCAGTCCCCAATGCCATTCGAGTTTTCACACGCCGATATGGCCGAATTCACCCACACTCAAACTCATCAAAACTACCACCATTCTTCACCTACGGCGGACTTCATTCCTTGTAGTGTAGAGTATTCCAGCCGGGGCGAACAACTGACAAGTATGGTCAATAGTCTCCCGTCGCCCAATGAGCAATGTATTGGTGCTGAACACACCAATCAACAGTATACTGGCATGTTAGAAGCAGACTTGACCCCAACTGTGACACCTTTCACTCAGTCGCAGCCAACGTTCCCTACGCCTGGGCTGGCCGGGAACCCTATAGAATCATTACAAGAATATGGTGAAAGCACACCTATGAGCGAGAGGCGAACCACGCCGTTGGTTCCTCAGGGAATACCGACTCCAACGGACTCTTTCAAATCACCTCCGCCCCCCGCTAACATTGCTTCCCGCCGAAATATCCCGCGACCAGCGACTCTTCAAACATCTTCACTGAGAAGCCGCTCGTACAATCTAGGTTACACGTCTAAAATACCATTAGATCCTTCAAGCCCCGGCTCAACGATGCGACGAATTGCCTCGGGCACTGGGAGTCACGGGAGAATCCAGAAGCCTAGCTCGGGATCACGCTCGCCCATGTTCTTGAGCCGTAATGCCGAAGCCTTAATGATGCAGTTTCAGAATCGGTCTCCAGTCATATCGGTTTCCTCGATGTTTCCCGGGGCCGCTCCTCCAACTCCGATGACCCCTGCTGTTGTTGAAAAACAGGACATCCGAGAAGCCCGACGCCCCGAATACCAATATGCATTGGGTAATAACTTCCCTGTCTGCGAGTCTAACCTCAAGACTCCACCAGACACGCCGGGCTTATTGGCTCAAATCAACAATCAGAACTACCATAGTAATATGTTCAACCCCGGGGTAAACTTCCCTACCGACCAACCAGTTTTTACACCTTTCGAGACCGAGTTTCCTGACCTTAACATGCAAAATGTTCCTTGCTACACAGAGTTAAGCGACGGTCTTCCAACAACGCCTTTGTATCCAAACATGATGGGTTCGATGCATGAACAGAGCACGTACGCTCAACATGCAGCAGGGAACACGCAGTTTGACTGGGATGCCAATGAATCAGTCAATTTAAAGGCTTCCCCCAACCAAGCTAGATCAAGGCTAATTCAGTTCACCCAAAATATGACCCCCCAAGACTATACTACTCATCAAGAAAAGTAACTATATGCCTACAGCGATCTGGCTATATTCAAACGCACCAACACAATTTATCACCTTTCATATACCCAATAAGGCTCCAAGTATCCTGGAGGCCTTACTCATCAAGTCAAACTTCACTGACCTACCTCATACCACTGAGGTCTTGTGTATCACCAATGTCACTCGTCTATTTGTCGATTACTAGCATTTGCATTTATCCCCACGGACAGTTAAGCTCTATGGGCAGAACCTCCAAGCAGTGTACTCCAAACAGTCTCCTTTTTATTTTTTTTTATTTTTTTTTATTAAATGTAATGAGCACGGCTAATGCGTTGGGCTTGGATTTGGCAATACTACTGATACCCCGAGGCGGCAAGGGGAACAGACCGGAGGGGGGGAAGGAGAGACGGTCCGGACTACTGTTCGTCTTTCGCTTGATTGATACACCCAAAATGGGGCCTTGATCAATACGCAGGTAGACAATACCCTATTAGGAATTTTAATTTTGCGGGCGTCTCGAGAAGCAATGATTTACCTGGAGCAGACGATGATGTCGAATACCGTTGCGACTTGGCGTACGACGGGGGGCTGTTGTCTAGACACTACTTATTGTTATTATATATAAGGCGGACGGGAAATCGGGGTTTGAGGTCTACTGCTTATTTCAAATACTTGTCAAAAGGGGCAATAGGAAACCGAGGAGTATAGTAGCTATTCACATACAATCATACAATAAGCAGAAGTTAAAAAAATATAGCGATGGTTTGAGTCTCTTAGCCGTTTCTTCTTCCATCAAACTTCCCTTCATCTCAAACCTCGCCGTCGCTACCAACGACGAAATTACTCTTATCAACTAGCTCAGCCAATTCCAAATCTATTGGATCCTAAACTCTGACACGAAATGTGGCTGATTCATCAACGGATAGTAAAGTGCTGACAAGAAACCCTGGCTTAAGACTTGCATCCTATAACCACCAAATTAGAAATAGTCAAATAATGATAATCTTTCATTGGTCCCGCCACAGTGGTAACTATACCTATTAAGCCTCCCGCTGGCTATATGCGCCCTATATGAGCCTATGGGCGCCTAACCCGAATAGCTATTGCGAAATACCGAACTTACATCAGACTTAATCCCATATTGCCGATCATGCCCCTTTTTAGCTCCTCGAGCGTAACCCTTCTCCAGCTTGTCTCGCATCCAACTGCCGGACGACCATTTCCAGCTAACCCTAACCTGCCCCATGCAAATTAGCGGTTAGTAAGTTAGGGAGGTCCCGTTGGGGGATCGCGCACGCGCTTGAGTGTGTGCAGTGTAACTTGAACCCCGAGATGACGAGAGATCTGAACGGCGATGATGACTTAGATATGGGATAATATATAGTGTCGTATTACGATAGCCTCATTTTCAGTTTTTTTTCCTCTCCCACACACACCACACCTGCTAGTAGCAACCTGCTCACCTCGGGCTAGACAGGTGAGGTAGGGTTCGGTCGAAAGGCACCTTTGACACGACACTACATACGATCGTCCCCGCTCGTTCATCTGAAGAGCACTTATGGTTGCGCATGCAGCACACGCCCTCGAATCACACCGCATGTTAAAAAAAACGACGCCGTTTAAGGCGATCGATGCTACACGATATACCGTCCTGCATACTACACGGTGGCCTAAATGATACCCAGCTGTGCTACGGCGGGTTCTGCAAGGCGATTTCCTTTCGAGCCGTATTATGGTTGCGTCTAATGCGGCGGATTGATCTACCGGCAGCCTTGCATGTGAGATTAACCACTCATCGGCTTACCGTGCTAATTGCTAATTTGATTGCTAATTTGGAAATGAGCTCCAACGCCCTGTCATACCGTAGTCTTCAATAATTCATACTTGGGTATCATTGCCCCTGTGGGCTCGTAAGACTACGGGTGGTGAGGGAGGTCGAATGTACGCATAAGATCACGAGAGAGAAGGGCGAAGCTACCTCGTGATCACGTCGTGAGAGGCATAAGTCATAGTTATTGATGTTGGAGGATTTGAGGATTGCACTATTGAAACCGAGAGGCCGCCTTTCTCAAGTAAACCACCATCGTCGTTAGGGGATTATGAGGAGTACTTGAAGATACTTTCGTCGGGATGCTTCATACTTTAGCGTTTGAGAAAAAGGAATCGAAACGGTAAAATCGGCTTGGGTTTGGTAAGTCTAGGACTTTTTATTTTAGTCGGTGGATAACTCATCTTTACTCAGATCTATTGAAGCCTTTTAAGACAAGGGTTGGTGATAGTTACAAGTTGACTACAATGAGACCTGGTGTAGCTGGTACTTGCTGTTGGGGTGTTGGGGTAGTCTCCAAGAGGAGATCCTGGACAGGATCCTGGACAGGTTCCAAGAGGGGTTTCATCGAGATGGTCAGATTACAGAATTTGATATCTCATGATGAGTAGATGGAATCGTACATCTATTTGGAATCAGCTTGAGTTCTATGGGAATTCGCTTAAGTTTTGACTCCATGTCAGCGGTTCACTTTATTTCATCTCATTTCATTCGAGTTGGTTAAAGGAAACCCCTCCCATAGTGAGTTTTAACTTAATGTCCCATATACTAACATCTCATCCATGGGAACCAGATCTCATTTTCATGAAATTTAATAAAGAAAACAACTTGACTACTTTACGCAAGTGAGAGAAGGGGGGTCATCATGAGACCAAACTGTCGACGTTCTTGAATCCCTCGGGAATAATCACCCTATGAAATTGAGACTTGAAGATAATAGAAAGGTTCTCAATTGTTAGTTCTAATAAGTAGAATTCAGTTCAAATAGACTACGAGACAAGTAACCTAGGTTATTATCTTATATGAGGCATACCTATGCGGTACCTGCTCTTCATAGGTCACCAAGGCGCTTCTGGCTTTCAGAGCTATTACATTGCTGGTAGTTGAATCTATTGAACTTCCGAGGGAGGTTTAATAGCTGCACTGGCAAGTCTTATTTGAAATAAACATATTGAACCAAATGTAATAGTTGACTATAACGATAAGTTGTATTAATATACCTCTGTCTAAAGCGCTTGGTAGCATTAGCAAGAGCCTTTGTCTTTCAATATTCCCTTACCATTAACATCACTGTCTCTTCACTATTAATCCTTTGTATTATATTCCAAAAGCACCAGTACCACATCGTCAATTGTGTGGCCGTGAAAGATGAGGCACTCGAGGCTTATAATTTTATATATACCTATATATACCTATACACGTACGGGTTTACTAGGACAATGCGTCCGACAGAATTACAACAACATTCATCACCAATATCCCTCGTACTCACTGTTATCTTGCTATAAGGGGCTACTATAAATACCTAGGTGCCTACTTAAGTCTACTATTCAAGATCACCAAAATGCTATATTGCCACTTTCGCCGTTGAAACCACCCGTAATCCCTCGAGACCTCCTTCAACCCCTATAACCTTAATATTCACTTGGACTGAGCATCCCGTACGACAAGCACGAAGGTAGATATATGCCGCAATAATAAACAAACAGCTATAGCATAGTAGGAGGCTCGTAGTAGTGATCCCGTAGATTCGTAATCAATCGTTACTTGAATCAAGTGTTATGATTCGCGAGTCTTCGTAATCCAGTAATCCTACCTTACCTAGGTATTCAACCTCGTAGTTTGAAATACTTCTCATAATAAATATAATAAATATCGATAGCAATAACATACCTGCATTTTGCTTTCTCCCTTTCTGCGACCGTACGTATTGCTGTTCCAGGCGCACCCAATTGAATCATTTGAATAATGGGTTTAGATATCAACATATGGTTGGCCTAAAGGCTTATTTATAGTGCACCAAGTAGATAGTTATAGGGTATTTATAGCGCACTTATAGCGCACTTATAGCGCACTTCTTATAAGGCTCATTGGTGTTTTGAAACCTTTAAGGATTGCCTGAAATACAAGGGTGAAATGAAGGTTATAAATCCGCTAACTGGTACCTAGGTACTATTCCCGCTAAGGTGTACGAGGATATACATTGTAATAATGTTGGAGATAACGATATTAAAGATAGGAGGCGGTTGCCGTCAATATTAACCGCTCTTGCCAGTATACCAATACAGATATTG
Source organism: Daldinia sp. FL1419 (assembly GCA_025201765.1). NCBI lineage: Eukaryota > Fungi > Ascomycota > Sordariomycetes > Xylariales > Hypoxylaceae > Daldinia > Daldinia sp. FL1419. The sequence goes on from MU623369.1 coordinate 287,061, forward strand.
TACCTGCCTCGGAATATTGAATTCGAATTACGCGTATGCTTTATACAAGGCAATACCTAGCCCACTTCCGTCCCTCGTACGTGGATTGTATTAGCCCGTGCTTCGTTACCCCTCGCTGCTGCCGATGCATGCAAGCAAGCGACAATCGGAAGTTTGCATCTTAAAAACAAATCTTAAAAGCAAATCTTAAGAACAAAGTTCTAAGAACAAGTTTTCTTTTCCGTTTCATCCTTGTCTCACCGCCAACAAAAAAACAAAAAAAAGTAAATCTAGCATCAATTAAGCATTTCTTCCTAGTATTTTCCATATCCAAGTTGAGTTACGTACCTGTTCTCAATGCGAAGACGAACATAATGACCGAGACAAAAAAGAAAAGTTGCACGGCTGGTTGCTGTAGCCCTTCTCCACCGCCTCCGCTTCCGGAGGTAAAGGACGTCGGCTGCAGTTCGGGATGCTGTGGCGTTGGCAAGGAGGAAGAAGTCGATGATTGCTGCGAGCCGCAGGTTTCAGAAAGCAAGAGTTGCAGCGCCGCTCACGAAACTCCCGGAAACACACCCGAACTTGACGAATGTTGCGAACCAGCAACGTCGACCTCCGACAACGGTTGCCGGGATGCCTGCTGCAAATCTGATAGGAAACCGGATGCTTGCTGTGCACCGAAAGTAGCAAGTCCGGTCCCCGCTAGCTCGGCTGGGTGTTGCGCTTCCAAAGCTGGACAGTGTGGCAAGGACAGTTGCAGAGATTCTTGCTGCGATGCCGAGCAAGGAGCAGGTGGAAAACTCGACGGGCCTGCGGAGGATCTGCCTCGGAATGCCTGTAAAGATGCCTGCTGCTTGACCACGAAGTCTGACATAACTGAGCCGTCTTGTTGCGAGGGCAAGCAGAAACCATGCTGTGACAGTAAGTCCGCTCAGCAGGAATGATACTGAGGGTTAACTAATAATGCTACTAAGCAACATGTATCGACCGACTCGTAATCCGAGAAACTGCCGCCGAAAGCTCGTCTTCTACCAAGGAAAAGTCAATTCGTGAGAAATACGAAATCAGACTCTCAGCCCTTGGGTGTCTATGCCGCGCACTTGTCGCCTTGGGCCAAGAGTCTTGCTGCACAACCCGTGAAATTTCCTCGGAGGAAAGGAAGCGCGGACCTAAGAGAACTGCGCGCCCAAAATCTCAAGAGAAACAAGCCTCAACTTGCCAGCCAAAGGCGAGGGGAAATTGTTGTTCAATGCCCCTAGAACGCAAATCCTCAACTTCAAAAATTCGAGACGGCGCGTCTTGTAAGAAGGGTTGCTGTGGGAGAGTAGAGAACTCTGCGGTGGTTAAACCCGCTAAAGAATCTAGTTGCTGCTCGAAGAATCCGAAGCCGGGCGACGGTTGCTGTAAGAGAAACGGCGATATCCCAATCGAATACCATCCGGAGAAAAGTGGGAGTCAAGATGTCCGGGTTACCGACCTCGAGAAAGGGCTCTCCGGTTCGGAACGTGTGGTGCTTAGCATAACTGGTATGACATGTACGGGCTGCGAAACCAAACTACAGCAAACATTGGGCAGAGTCGATGCGGTGAAAAATCTCAAGACGAGCCTTGTTATGGCCAGGGTTGAATTCCAACTGGACTCCAGTTTGGCCACACCGGAAGATATCGTCAAACATATTGAAAGGACGACCGAATTCAAGTGTGAGCGGATCGCAACTCGCGGTTCGACACTGGATATTATTCCAGTCGGAGGCGCTAAGCAGTTTATCCAACAGCCCATGCCCCTAGGTGTAGAGAATGTAGTCCTCGTTGACGAGCGGACCGTCCGCATCACATTCGAGCCGGAGATAATTGGTGCCCGCGATTTGATCAACCAAGGTTTTCACACACCGGCCACTCTTGCTCCACCGCAGGCCGACCCGTCGATTGCTGCGGGAAGTAAGCACGTCCAGCACATGGGCTGGACAACCTTAGCATCGGCACTTCTTACCATACCTGTATTGGTACTAGCATGGGCTCCATTAGAGGAACGTCCGATCACATATGGTAGTGTGTCTCTAGCACTAGCGACTATTGTTCAGATTTTTATCGCAGGTCCATTCTACCCAAAGGCTTTGAAGAGCCTGATATTTTCCAAAGTGGTTGAAATGGATCTACTAATAGTCTTGAGTACCACTGCGGCCTACACTTTTTCGGTCGTTTCATTCGGCTATTTGGTTAGCGGCCAACCATTGTTGACAGGTAACTTCTTTGAAACGAGTACCTTGCTGGTCACCTTGATCATGGTAGGCCGGTGGATCAGTGCTCTTGCTCGCCAGAAAGCTGTCGAGAGCATCTCTATCCGATCTTTACAAGCTTCTACCGCGGTCCTAATTTCGGGTGATGATGCTGAGTCCGATATTGACACTAGACTACTACAGTATGGCGATATATTCAAGGTTGCCCCTCATTCTAAGGTTCCTACGGATGGTGTCATTCTTTCTGGCACAACGGAAGTGGATGAATCAATGTTGACAGGAGAGTCACACCCTATTGAGAAGAAGCCGGGGTCCATCATCCTGGCTGGGTCCCTAAATGGCTCTGGGACTGTCATAGTACGCCTTACGAAACTACCAGGGCAGAATACAATCAGCACCATTGCGGCAATGGTTGACGATGCTAAGCTCTCGAAACCAAAGGTTCAAGATCTTGCCGACCGGATTGCTTCCTACTTTGTGCCCGTTGTTATCTCCTTGACTTTGATCACGTTTATTTCTTGGGTTGGTGTAGGAATTCGTGTCCAAGGAAAGTCGGGAAGCGAGGCTGTGACACAGGCAATAACATATGGCATCACAGTACTCATAGTCTCGTGCCCATGTGCTATAGGCCTGGCTGTTCCTATGGTTATTGTTATTGCATGTGGTGTTGCTGCAGAAAGAGGTCTAGTTTTCAAGGCAAGTGAGGCTATAGAAATCGCCGACAAGACTTCACACGTCGTGTTCGACAAAACTGGCACTTTAACAGAAGGAAAACTCTCTGTCATTAGTGAAGAGTATCCTTCGGGACCACAGCACATCGTTACGCCGAATATCTTAGGTTTATTAGGCGATGTTAACCACCCAGTCTCGTCTGCTGTCACAGCTCACCTGAAAGCTCAAGGAGTTATTGCTGCCAAAGTCGATCGGGTTAAGTCCCTCCCTGGTAAGGGTGTACAAGGTTATATCAATGGACTTCATATTCAAGCCGGCAACTCTCGCTGGCTTGATACTGAGTCCCATCCACACGTGCAAGCTGTTTTGTCAAATGGCTATACTGCCTTTTGTGTGACAATTGATTCGAAGCTTCAGGCCGTCTTTGGTTTAGCTGATACTGTTCGTCAGGATGCTAAACTTACTATCGCAGAATTACAGAAACGAAACATAGCCGTGTCTATGCTAAGTGGTGATGATCACGGCGTTGTCAGAAGCGTAGCTTATTCGCTAGGAATTCCAGTAGAAAACGCTCTCTCCCGATGCTCTCCCGCTGACAAGCGGGCATACATCCAGAAACTTTTCGGCGAGAATGCAGGCAAAGATAACAAGGAGCGACCCGTAGTCGTTTTTGTAGGAGATGGGACAAACGACGCCGTGGCGCTGGCTCAGGCTACCATCGGCGTGCACGTCAATTCGGGGACAGACGTAGCGCAGTCGGCAGCTGATGTCGTGTTGATGCGGCCCTCACTTGGTGGCATTATCACTATGATGGACGTATCACGGGCTGCCATCCGCCGTGTTGCCTTCAACTTTGGCTGGAGCTTCGTGTATAACGTGTTTGCGATCCTACTTGCCGCCGGAGCGTTCGTGAATGCTGGTAAGAACGCACGTATCCCACCTGAGTTCGCTGGACTCGGCGAACTGGTCAGCGTGCTACCCGTCATTGTTGTTGCAGTGAGTCTCCGATGGGCTAAGATTTGAAGAGGTCGAGTGAAGGAGAGCGGTGGGGAATACTAGGGGCAGACTTGGCCATTCTCTGGCACCGAGTCATCATTTACTTTCTTAGGCATGGCCTTCTTACCTCCCAGTAACAGCTCGTGCGTGTTACTGGGCGATTCTACTTTGATTTCGGGTTACCGGTTATCACTGCGGTCATAACCCTTATTTAACTCAACCTGCGAGATAAACTTGGAACGTTTACTTTATGTTCTGACATTACAGTCTTTACAGATTAGCTAGCGTAGCATTTATATCACAACTGAACTAGGGTGATAGCTACAGAAAAATCACTGAATGAGCGAGAATAATGATATATTTTACTTTTGAATGTGAATTGAAAAATAGTCTCCTTTAACGTTGGGTTAAAGGTAAGAAGCTGGGATTAAAGATTGGTCAACTCAACTAAATGTGGTATTCATTAAAATCATCGTAAAGGCCGTTCATTCATTTCCAAGCTCTTTTCTCATGATTCGTAACATGTACTCTTCACCTCCTCAACATTCTTGACTACCTAAGAGGTAGACTTCGTCTTCCTTTCTGCGCTGACAGGGCAAATAATTTAATTGACGCCGACGCAGTAGTTCCAACCGAGCTGAAGGTTACTGCAGGAGGCGTCGATGGCGGGGTTCCACTTGCGGAAGTCATCAAAGGAGATGCCGTTAGCCTGGGTGACAGTCCAGCAGTTGTCGCCCTCGACGACGTGGTAGCAGGCCTTGCAGTTGGCGGGCTGGCCGGGGGAGGCCGGGGCCGGGCAGGTTACGTTATTGCTGTCCTTGAGGGCGACGCAGACTTGCTCGCCGGGGTAGAGGTTAGAGCAGTCTTTGGCGACTTGCGGGTTCATTGCGTAGCTGGGTGAGGTGTTAGTTTGGATTTTGGAGGAAAAGGGGGGGGACTTGGAGAGGGGAAAAAAAGGGGGGGGAGTGAAATTAGCAATTAGCTTACAATTGGTCCAACGTGAAGGAGTTGTTGAACTTGCTGATGATGGCGTTGCAGGTGTCACCGGACACTACGGAATAGGTTGTCTTGCCTGAGACGCGATATATGTTAGCCGTCGACTTTGATATCATAGGCAAGCTATGTGAAAAGGCCTGCCACGAATCTGAAGGAATTACATACAGTTGTCAACGTACCCCTGGCGGGGAAAAACCTCAGTGGGAAAGGCGAGAACCTGGTTGGCGGCGAGAGCCAGAACAGAGACGACGGTAGTGATGGCGAACATGTTGATTTGTGGATTAGTGATTATAGATTACTACTTAGGTCTATACTATTGTAGTAATAGGTAATGTAGATTAGATATGTGTATGTGTAAGTGATCGTAACGAAGCGAGTGCTGAGGATGAGATCTTTCATGAGACGGATGAGGCGACGGCTCGAGGCTCTTATATACACCAGAGCCTCGAAGGGACCTCTCACGAGATGTAACGAGCCGCCACGATTAAGTCGGGCTTACCACAACCCTGGGGCCTAACCGGATTTCTGGTATGACAGTTCATCCGCCTTATTCGGGGTCGAAGATTCATATGACCATATACCGCATATAGTCGCAAGACATTTCTACGACGAGGATCGTAATATCGACGTACAATTAGGTAGCCAAGGCCCAACATACAAAGTGCGGGGATCGTATTATTTAGTCCTGCATCGTAAAGCAAGACTCTTCCGTCCATGTATGTCATCGATCCGGATTATAATAGCGAGTTCGAAGTAACTAGTTATGTAATGATATTTCTCTTCAACACGATCATTAGGGGGATATCACGAGGTCACGCAGACATCTACACATGGCCTAGCGAATATGGCGGTTCCTTCGGCAGTCAATACCGCAGCCCCCATAACGCCAAAATAGCCAGTGAGGAAAAGGGCTGCAGGTTTTTTTTTTTTTTTTTTTTGGATATTTAGGCAACTTACAATCTACGATTAAATAACCAGTTACACATAGCAATGCAGCATTATTTCTGAGGCGCAGCATTAATATAATAAGTAACAGCTTAGCTTAGCTTACCTGCGAGGTACCTATCTCTTAGGGATATACTATAACATATATTAACCTCTCTTCAAACCTTTCTCGGTCAAACCGTATTGGAGAAGACTAAGGAATAAGAGGGGTGGGACGATGGCAACATGATGTTGCAATTCGCGAACAAGACCTTACTTTAACCATTGGGGTTATATTCTACGAGGAGAGGGGTCGAGTCAGCCTTACCATACAATAATAGCCTACTATGAGGTATACATTTACATTATTATACTATGTAGAAGAAGCCTTCCCCATAAAGAGACCCAAAGAGCCTTATGTTTAGGTACCTGTATGCGACCATGGAATGGCAAAGGGGCGGGGCAGAAGAATAATGACGATGATAATAATAATAATAGTGTGATAATAATAAAAACGCATGGCATGGCGTCCAAAGACGATCCGACGTTCTCGAAGCGACTCTCTTGAGCTTTCGACCCCGTACTTCGGTCCAATGTAACTCTAACCCCTGCCCCTCACCGGCTTCTCCCGGCGAAAGCAAGTCTCCTTCAGTCGTCCTCGTTCCTATCAAGCCTATTCTCGTTCGGGGAAGTCTCGTTTGGGCAATCAATGGGAAGAGGTTTTATCCACATTCGCTAGCACGCATACACTCTGCTCACTCTGCCCTAACTAGTCCAAGTATCCAAGACACAGCTGAGCTGCGCCGCCTCGCCTTCGTTCACCGTCAACACGGGCTGCCAAGTTCTAGGCTAGCCCTCGAGCTACCCAATGCCGCCGCGACGCGTGAGACCAGCCGGTGGACTCACTCATCCGCTGTTTTTTCACGTATGTACATAGCATCGTCGATCGGCGTCCTCTACCCGTACCCACGTGGATTTGTCCACCGTCTGTCCATCTATCTCTATTGGGCACATGTACGATGACAACATGCCATCTTCCTGTGTAGGTAGGTATGTATCACCATCAGAGAAAATAAGAAAAAGAAAGAAAAAAACCGGTATAATCTCTCCGTCTGAGTCAGCCTCGCAACTTTGCTACGAATTTCGCTACAAGGCTTTTTCTTCAAGGAAAGGTTTGCTAGTAGTGCATTGATGTGGATGTAAAAAAAAAAAAACCCTTATAGTTCGTGATATGCAGTCGATCTCGTATTTACTCTGGTAACATGCATACATCACTCATCCACACGTTAGCTCGCCAGTCACCGCCCACTCTACCAATTATTCAGGCAGGAAGCAAAAAGAAAGGTATTACGATATGTCATCGTATTAACCCATGTAACGTTGATCGTTCAAGCCCACGCGCTCGGAGATTTGCTCCGGGCTTCTCAGCCTAACTTAACCTCACCTATGAAGATTGCTGATGGCTCGCTACGTTTTATAGTACGAGGGAATTGAGATGAATTCAGCTGTAGTATCTAGCATTGGAAACTAACCTAAGGCTAAATAAGTCAAAGTTGAGCTAGACCGAAATCCCTCCAGTGCCCTGACAACCATAGCAACCATGCATATTCCCAATATCCGTCCTATCGATCCATTTTTCATCCTACCGCCATTGCCAGACGTACCAACGAATGCATGTGTCTATGAGTATTAACGAATGCATCAATGTCTTAATAGTGTCATGTAGGTAGACATCCCACAGGTAATGAAATGGAAAGTTCATGAAAGTAATTGCCGGACGTCGTCTAGGCGACCTGTTTCCCTTTGCTCTCTAGCCTTATCCTGGAAAGCTAGGCTTACCAACTCTCGCTTTCTAGCTTGGATGCTGAGAACTCTCTCCTCAACGCTATCATCCATGACTAGCTTCCAGACGGTCGTCTCGCGTGTTTGGCCGAGACGGTGCACGCGATCAATGGCTTGATCCTCGATAGCCGGTGCCCACCCTATACTCCAATTAGTAAAATAAACTCGGCGAATATTCGCTGGGCAGACTTACAAGAGTCTACAAGTATGACCGTATCGGCAGCCACTAGATTCAGGCCGACGCCGCTCGCAGCTAAACTGGCGAGCATAATCCGCGTGTCCGGATCGCTGTTTAGGGCTTCTATCGCTTGATCGCGTCGGGATGCTGTCATGCAGCCTTCGATGCGACAGTATTTATAGCCGGCCTCATCTAGTAGCTTTGCGATGATTTCAAGAAAGGAGGTCCATTGCGAGAAAATGACGACCTTCGACTTTGGATCCTCGAGTCTAGCTTTCAGAATTTTTTCCAAGGCTTCCGTCTTGGAGCTCCGTGTGTCGCCGTTGAATTTTCCATCGAGGTCCACCGGTTCGAGCCCAACGGTAGCCTCCAAAGTCAATGGTTGGCGGCACATCGGGCATCTATCATCCATTTCGAGAGCCCTGGCAATGCAAGGCTTGCCAAATCGATGTTTGCACGCTGTGATGACAGGATCGTGAATACTAATTGCATCCGTGCAGATCGGACACTCTTCGCCCTCGTTATTGGCGGCTAGGAGAGCCTGCTGTAGGATCTTAAGGTTTTCCGGGGTAAAATCAACTATTGCCTTGTTCTCGAGAGGTCGCAACACATCCTTCACCCGGTCTCCGCACAACGTCCAATGGCAACATCTACGATCTAGAGGTTAGATCGAACAGACCAAGGTGATCGTACTATAGTCATTTTCCCGGGACGACAAAGTTGACATAGTGAGCACTTACAATTGTCTAAGGCGCAGGAGTTTCTCTAGGACGCTCGTGAACCGTATCTGGGGGCCTTGACGATTGTTTTGGCCTCTTCTTCTGCGATGATACGCTTCCAATACCTCTGTAGTTTCCGAACTAATAGCCTGCCGTTAGCAATTATGTAAATGATTTAAAAATGACATATAGGCTTACAGTAAAGCATCGTATCTCTTCTTCTCGTCATCCCTGAATTTAATGCGATGGATATATTCGGTTTTGGCAGGTAGCTTCAAGTCCACAAACTTCATATCCTTCCTTCGACGGAGACAAAGGTCTCGAGTTAATGATTGAAATAATTGCTTAGCAAGCTTGAACGCGTCACCATTCTCGCCTCCCTCGCCGCTTGACAGAGGCTTATCAATCAGGTTTACAAAGAACGTAGTCTCTTCAATACCTCCGGTCACCCCCAGGAATTTCAAGGCCGACAAGAAATCCTTAGGCGAGTTGACACTATGCGTAGGTTAGTACCGCTGTCTAAATAGTTAAGTGATATATATAGAATAGACTTACATTGGCGTACCGGTCAACATCCAACGAGATTTGGCTTTCAGTTGAAATGCAGCCTTAGCTCTGGAAGTTGAAAAGTTCCTGATAGCATGGGCCTCATCTAGGACAACCCGACGCCACTCTACCGAAAGCAATATTCCCTGATTGGTCTGGTCGTTGCGCAGTTTGTCGTAAGTTGTGATAACGACGTCATGCTTCAATAGGTCGCTCTTGGAGTACGTGCCAGCTTTGTGGTACCTGAAGATATTGGGGCGTTGGTCCTCCTTCACGTGTCGTTCAAACTGTTGTTCCCAGTTACTCATGACACTGACAGGCGCAACAATTAGAGTTGGACCCTCGCTAAAACCGCTCGACATAATCAAGCTGATAACCTGTAGAGTCTTTCCCAGACCCATGTCATCGGCAAGCACACCGCCCGAGACTAGTTTCGGTGGTGTATCCATCATGTGGTTGGATACCAGATTAAGGAACTTCCCGCTACTATGGCGCTTCCACAATTGCACCACATCCCTGGATCCCGGGGCGGGAAGTTGTGGGTTCTCTTTAGCCTCCATCCAAGCCAATCCCTGTGATGGTAATTAATAAATGAGGAATGAAGAAGTAGGGCTCCTCTTACTTGAAGTTGATACGGGAGTAATGCTGACAGGATGCAAGCGGGTTGGTCTGCCTTAGGCAACTTGGAAAGTGAATCTTCGTCTACTGCAAATATGTCGACGGAGCTAAGATCACCTCGGAATCGGACGGTCTCGCTACCCGCCGCTAACTCCTGAAGCGACTGCTGCTGCTCTCCATCTTCGATCCCTAAGCCCACGGTGGATGCATTGCATCTTAGGCGAATAGCCGCGTTTCTTTGAGCCTCTGCTGCTTTTCTAGTAGCCTTGAGCTCGGTAGCTTTCAAGAGTTGATCTGCTTTTAGTTTCTCTTCTAACAGGAGACGACGGGTAGGGTCGCTAGTGCCATAAAAAATTAGACGAACAGGGCAATCATAGACATCCTTTGGCCCTGTGAGAACGCCATCTAGAATGATATCTTCTCTGTCGATATACGGTGCAAGCTTGGCAGCAACTTTGGCAGGTATATGCCCAATCTGGTTGCGCATGACATTATCAACGCGAATAGCATTCTTGTCAAAGGGATTGTTGGGTTCGCGGCGGCAAAGTACCCTCTCACCGGGGTTGACAACTCCACTATAATATCGGACGCCTACAATCTTGTTGTCTAAAGTTCCATAGAGCTCATATGAAGAGACGGGGTCCTGATTGTTTTGACTTGGGTCAGGAACACCATCGCCGTCATCAATCACGACCCATTCAGATCTTGGCGCTAGTCGATTAGCATGGCCAAGTGAGGATGGGGGAGCTGGGTGACGGGCTAGAGACTGGGAACCAGATGGTTCGGAAGCTTGACTTGATGACCCTGCAGAAGTTCTTTGGTTATGCCGGGCAGATTTAGATTGAGGTTCTCCGCTTAGACGCGAAGCAGGACGACGCTTGGCTGGTGCCATTTTGGCTGAAACTAGTGGGTGATAACAACAGTAATAGCACCGGTGTACGGTGTTAGTGGTTCCTTCAAATAAGTTCTAGTTAGACAAATTTGAAGACGAAATACAGTTGGAACCGTCTCAATTACAACTTAAAATTAATTGTTCTGCTGAAAAAAAAAAAAAAAAACCAGAACGGAAAATAATGATAATTTAAAGTTTACGAAATGATGGAAATCTCGATACGCGAAGAATAAATAAATATAAACTTGTACACCGCAAACGCGACTGCCTTTAAAGTCTTACGAGACTAGTATCTCGTACTCACGTGATAAAACTCATCAGAGGCCAGCGAAGGGTCCCTGCATCTACGGCGTCAGCTATGACGCATGTATGAGGAAACCGGCAAGTTGCGTTTTCGTGAATAGTCGAATTGATAAAAATGATGAGCGACGAATACTCCCTCTTCGATGCTTACGCGTGGGATATCTCAGTGTATTGGAGATATCCGCTCCAGCCTCACTTACCTATTTCGGATCCGTTGGCCAACGAGAGCGCAGCTTATGCAATGCGCACTATGCTTACACGAGAGGCCACCCCTTGGGTGGCACAAGAGCCCGAACTCTTATTTAATAACCCTTGTTAAATTCTATAAAATTATATAAATTTTTAAATATTATATATATATATTAATATTAATTATATAATTTAATATAATTTTATAATTTTTTTAGAAAAATTTTTAATTTTTAATTTTTAATTATTTAAATTATATTTTTTAAATATTTTATATTAATAATTTATTTATTTATTAATATTTATAATATATATATATTAATATTTAAATATTTATTTTTATATTATTATTATTTAAATTAATTAATTTTATTTAATAATAAATATAATTTTTGAATAAAAATAATATATATTTTAAATTTATAAATAAATAATTTTAATAAATAAT
>MU623370.1:0-236220 GCA_025201765.1 Daldinia sp. FL1419
ATCGAAGTGGAGACCAATCCTTCTGGGCGATGCACCCAATAAAAACGCTTAGAATTGCGCACGGACGAACTTCCTCTCTCAGAAATAAGGTCAGATACAATATCCCTCACAGAGTTCGGGCACTTTGCATATCCCCATGTATACCTCCTATGTTACATTTCCGGGTTATCCAGCGGGACTTACCCTCCTAATCATTGGAATGCAAGTACATATACTTTACGTGTGAGTTATTATATTCTTTAATACTAGGGTTACATACTCTTATCGAGGGTCTTACCTATATTAGCAACGAGGTCTAAGACTACGATTGTTCAGCCATATATATATATATAATTTCTTTATTCCTTCGGCTATGCATACAAATCTTACAAATTAAATGATCAATGGGTCATATAGAAAAATAATATAATTGAATGCTCTGTCATTAGTTGAAGCTTGAATTATATGACTTGGATTGATCTAGCATATAACGTGGGCCTTCCAATCCCGTTTCCAGCTGCTCGATTAGATCGTCCTCTCCGCCTGGTCGAATGTAACGTAAGCCAGGTATTGCAGTATATTACCACCTATAATTACTCCTAGTATACGACCAATTCCTAGAAAGTCCGCTATAACTAGGTATATAGTGGCTGTATCTGTATAGGCAGAATGGATCGAGCCCAATACACGCTTATTGTAGAGTCCTGCGAGCATGCCCAACGTCTAATTTCAATTGCATACTCGCCAAGCTCATCCGAGAACGCTGTTTCCTGGTCATATGGACCCCAAGGTAAACTAATCCTCCAGGGAGTCGTATATGTACAGTACCTTGAGTGTATTGGATCCTCGCTAGCCAACCGATGGTGAAGATGCCTGCCTCGCCACGTGGGTACAAGATATACAGAGCATGACGTACTGAGTAATGGCTGGCATGATCCTATCCTGCATGTGCGACTCCTGTGGGTGATCGCTTCTAAGCTACGTCTTGGGGACCATCAGACACCGCATCCCACCTCGGACCATATGTCACCCTCAACAAGTTTCTTGGCTTTACCCAGCGTATAGTCAAACAATTTTCGGTTAAGATGAACTACACACTTCAACTCATACGCGACGGCAGGCTCGGGTATATCCAGTCGTGCTCTAGGAGAGGGGGGAGTCCTGGCCGAAGTCCTAGGTAGTTTGTATCACATTACAAATCATTTTACGATATTATTTCCCCAATGATAGTCACGCCTATATTATTGAGATATCCTCAATAGCCGAGTTAATATATCTTGGAATAATATTTGCTGCGTCATTTTATAGCTCAAATTTATGATATAGCTTGCGAGGAGATAGTAAGTGCAGTAGTTGAATTTGTAATGACGACATGTCTCAATTAAAGGGTTGGGTCAATTCATATTCATGCTGATAATTTTTTATTTTTTATTTTTCACTTCGTATGGATTATACGCCATTGAGGGCTGAGTACTTCATAACGGTCAGATTATCTGAACTACGAATAAGTGCTAAGCATACATTTTGCCAATTAGATTCTCCCTATGTGGTCATAACTCGATCCTTGGGGATATGAAAGAAGGACATTATATTATCATTTGCCCTCAGTTACCAAACCGTGTGTTAAAGTAAGCCAAGAGATCTCCTAGTAACGATATGAGGCAAGTAAGATCATGGGATATAAGAGTTGTTTCCTGGATATGTATCCCTTAGAATCCCTGACTCGTTAGTTGTTGCGGTTATGTGTTTGCTTATCCTGGTAAAAAAAGGAAGGGCGACAAGGGTTCACGGCTACAGAGCTGATCGAGGTTTATATACCAGTAGTGAGGTAAATACCTCTTGACTAGTTATATTCAATTCTAAAGCACTTATAATTAGATGAAATTGATATTTACTAAGTCGAGGTTAAATATGATTGGGGGTGGGCAGATAGGATATCTGGGTCTACCTGCTATTAACTTAAGACTGTTGTGCAATATTAGGTAGCCTACGGGTTTGCTGGGTCTTTATTAGTCTACGACTGATGTTTTTTTTTTTTACTTAGTGGCCATCTAGCCAGCGCAACTCGTAATAATAATAAAAGAAGGAGTTTCTATTAGAGAGAATTGAGACATCGTAATGCTGGCTAATCATTTCCGTCGAGATTACATAGTCGCTCTATGACATTGGTATGTTGGCAATACAACTTCTTATAGTCTTACACAGTTAATATAAATTTCAAAGACTGCCTACTCATGTACACTAGGTTAGGTAGTTATTATGTTAGTCGTTTCTATAACAGTATGTTGCCTTTCGTCCGTTGAGAAGTAGCCGGCGCTAAAACTAGTCTACGATCACTACGGCCCACGCTTAAGCAGGCACAAAGCGTCTAAGATGCACTTTTGTTGAAACTCTAAGGTTTAATTTGCCACTCAATATAATGCTATAAGTCGTCTATAAGAACTAATAAATAAAATTAGTTACTAGAAGAAGCATATAACTATAATCATGAATAAGATGTAGGAGGAAAAGGGGAGGATTAGCTGTTGACCTAGGTATATTGGACCGTTGCGCGGAGTCCGATGTTTCTATGTATTGAAACCCAGCCGACCTGCACACGATAGTGGGTATACCACTAGGTTAGACACCACCTCAATAGCCCTGGCTCCGCCTAGAAGATCCATTAACCCACTTTTCCGCCCTTAAATACCTACCTAGATCACGTTCTGGCTTCCTTCTGAATGCTTCCACCGAGACCGTTGGGTCCAAGTGAGACTGGATAGGCTCACCTGGCCAGAATATATCGTGCTAGTATCAACACATACGCATCACGATGGTTCTGGGAACCCCTCACATTGTCTTATCTGTGTAACATTGGCACTAGAGAAGACTGATTGATTATCTCGATTTAGTTATCTATTTCTGGAAGGTAAGTTAGAAAGACCCAATCATTGGATTTGGTCATCCTTCGTCGAAGGTAAGTTTGAGCAATCGTGTGCACAATAAAATAACTAGCTATGAAGGAGGACGGACACACTTCACGGAGGCGGAAAGACAGTTCTCTCCGAGGGCTTGGTGGCGGACTACCTATTAGGCCAGTTTCGAGAAAAAGCTCCGTTGCCGGCGCCTCCGGTTATGTCCAATTGCCCTTGCTCGGTCGTCGAATCTGTCTTTAAAATTTAAAGAATTCGCCGGAGATGATTCAATGTCGAAATAGGGGAGACTCTAGTATCGTAGTAGAGAGGGAGGAAGATCTCTTTGATAAGTAAAAATCAATGACGCTGGGCTCTAGGCAGAGGGCAGTGGGCAGTGGGCTTAAATATCATGGTCGTAAGCGCCCGTTAATAGTGTATAATTTAACCCAAGGTTAGTGACATGGGGCGTTGATGCCATGCCTGAAAAGGCTTGAAAGGGCGGTCTGGAAAGCCGGAGGGGCTACAAGTGGCCATAGCGTCGGGCCCAAGCCGCCATCCACTCTTTCTTCCTTAAAAACGTGACCAGCCGCGATCGATTCGCGTCTTCGTAGTGGGCCAGTGAAAAAAAAAAGAACCTTGAATGCAACTCGACAAAAACGGGTTAAGGATTGGAAAGGGAAGAAAAGACCCGATAGGAAATTTGCGAATTGACGCAAAAACCCTTGCGATGGCTTCGCTAACCACGATCCCATCGAAGAGGACGCTGGTGCTGTCGATTGCGCCGGTTCTGATATCCGCATATCTCATATATAGATTTTCACCCCCGGGCTTCCTCACAGCTCGGAGAAAATCGAATTCAAGTGAGCGGCCCGGGCCACCACCGCGAATCACGAGAGGTGGAGAATGGGTGGACGAAAGCGAAGAAGTGAATATTAGCTCCGAAGAAGAAGACGAAGAGGAGGAGGTATGTATTTATCCTCTCTCCGAATACGATGTAGTCTTGCTCAACCTGTTTAATAGACCCCCAACGAGGATAGCTCGGATCTCCGATCTCCTTATGAGTATTATTGCATGTTTCGACCTTTCTTTGACCTCCAAAATGAGAATGAGGACAAGGATGAGGACGACCAACTTGACGACGATGACCTGCTCGAAGAATATAACCAAGAAATCCGAGCTGAAGATAATATTGAGATGAAGCCAGCTAGTGACCACCCGGACCATCGGTGGATCGCGATGTGGGAAACATGGAAGCTATTTTCTGCATGGGAGAGGCGGGCCTCATACACCAACCCCGACTTTTTCAAGATGCATATCCACAAGCATTTCCACGGCCAGGGCATGCAAGAAATGATTGAGAACATTGTAGGGGACACAACCCCCGTCCTGAGCTAATCGCTGCGGCTGAATAACTAACTCTCGCTAGCTCATCGCCTTCGACAAGGAGTTTGCGCGAAAGAAGCGCAGCAAGAGAGCCCTGAAGCAAATGTGGGCGATCGTGGCCGCCATGATGCAATGGCTCCTGGAGATTCCCCTCCACGGGTGGATAGGTTAGTTCGAGAGAGCTCAGACGAGCATATCAAAATCAACTAGCTGACCACCCGCGCAAATAGCAACGGGCGACCTGCAGCGAATAAATACCACCGTCAACCTCGTTGGCCGTGCCTTGCTCACGGTGCTCAACGAGCTTGACCGGGCCAAGATGCTCAAGCCCGATTCCGAAATCAAGGATTTAGGTCTGGTTATGACCTTCTACCTGTACTGGGTCGAGGATTTAGAGATTCCGGATCTGGAATTGCCGTACCGTAAGGAAGTCGTCGGCTACGCGAAGAGAGCCGGTATCGACCTTAGCCAAGCTGGTTGTTACGGCACAGACGAGAAAATAAAGGCGCTAGAGCGGTCAGCCGGGGGCAAGATCAAGCCGATTTCTGGCACCCCTAAGGTCGACCGGTGGGACTGGAAGAAGAAGGTTAGATTTTCATGTTCGGAACCCCTCATTAGTCTTACTGACGCGTGTATGATTCGTAGTTCAAGAAGTTCTCCAAGGAGTACAGGATCGGCGGCGAAAGATACAACATCCTCAAGATGTCGCGGGACGAGCGTGCCAGCTACGCTTTCGACAAGAAGGATCCGCTAGCCGATATTTCTGATAAAGCCCTCCAAGAGGGCAACGTCCGGGTAAGGCCAAGACGATGAGGTTTTCGGGTATTGAGGGATGGGTCTCGTGCTATTTTTCCGATGGAAGAAAACATAGATAGCCGATCCCCGTAAGCTCGAGTTCCATGTACCGTCTCGTCTCAAGACGGAGACCCGTGGGGGGGCTGCAAAGTTGGTGGGTATATTGGATTGGTCCTTTGGAATAGCCGAGGTCAAGAGATTACATATGCCCGTTCTCCCCTTGTTCTTTACGAGATACGATTTGTACATAGGAACGATGAATTGAAGTAGTTAACGACTTCATCTGACGCATCTTGGATTGTGAGAACAGCTTGTAGATTTGAATGCTAACCAACCAATCTAGCTGCGTAGCCAACGTAGAACCTCTCCCGTGGCTTTGGGACTAACCCCGAAGCACGTCGATACTTGGCAGCCATGACCTGCATCGTCTCCATCGAACGCCTTTTCCACACCGTACATTGCGTGCTCCTACAGGGGGACCATGGTCCCATTTCCCTAATCCCTGCCTATGGAAACCCGGGGTATCGTCCAACCACATGCCGGTATGCCCACGACGGCTTTCTGAATGCGGTATTCGGCTTGAACAAAGCGTTAGACCCAGCTCGTGCAATATACATAAGCATTGACCCTACTAGACCCGGAGACCGTACACCGCAAGCTTTAGGGCTGACCAATCAAACGCTATCCCAAGATGCCGGGTCTGCAACGAGGACACGCCTTTATTGTTCACGGAAGCGAAGTGGCGTGCCAAGGCGTTGTCGCTTACGAGGTCGTTAGACGTCGCCATTCGATATTACGCAAACAAAACGCGGATTGCTAAATTGCATCACCGGTATCACTCGCACACCGCGAACCGCTTGAAGGAATCGACATATTATGAGACTTGCTTCGTGCTTATCTCTATTGGGGGCTTGTTGGTTCTTCTATCGACCGTGGTTACGCGACGGGGCAAGCTCATTCGACTGATGATTCCTTAGCGCACACTATCCGAAAACATGTGGGAGAGCTATTAAGAATTAATGGTCGGTTTCTTTTTCGGTAACAATACGCAATGTTGATAAATCACGTAGTTAGAACAGGTGTAGGATGCTGTGCTCTGGAGATAGAAGTTGATATTTTTAGGACATTTTGACTAGTTTCTACCTTCGATTCATAACCCGTCTTCCCGAGACCTGGTTACACGATAGAAAGGTGTTTGCGTGGGTCTTTATTATTACAAACAAGCTCGGTACTGACCCAGTAGACAAAGAGCTATCTCGCTGGCCTCCACGAAATTGGATTTATCAAGTATCTCGGGTGGATAGTCGAAAGTCTGCTGGTAGTAGAACGCCCAGATCCAGATGCACCTAGTAACTACTTTCATCATAACTGCGCTTTATATACCACCCCTGATCAACTGGAGATGTCAGCGTGATCTAGGGAAGAATTAGCCATCGACCAACATCTCCTTGAAAGGGTGATGGGCTTCGCTTGATTTTCTCGTGAGACTTGCTACTCGTATTATGTGAGAGTATAGTTGGAAAACAGAGTTGCGGTTGCTTGTGCAACCCTGGGGCTCACATACTAAAGCAAACAAAGAGTCTCCCCATCTCGAAAATTCAGACGCTAGTCGCACATTGGGGCAACTATATATACCCAGGTCTAGTCAAAATATTGACCGAGTTTGAGAGGAATGTACATGGCAATCGACTTACTTGGACATCATGAGATTCTTTTCATCGGTTACTGATCGCTTGTCACACGTCCGTGTGTCCGCGATAGTATGGATAGTCGGCGTATTTCTTCAGACATCAACTGTTTGCGCCCAGATTAATAAATTCGAGCCTTTGGAGTCAACGATCGAGAGTGTCCGAGATGCTCTTGTCACCAAGTCAACTACGTGCCGTACTGTGGTATCTTCCTTCCTTTCGCGTATTGAGAAATTCAATCCTACTATCAATGCACTTGTTAGTCTCAACCCAACTGTTCTTATGGAAGCAGACGAGTTAGATAAGAGAATCGCTCTTGGCGACTTAGTGGGCAGGCTCCTCTGCGTCCCTGTATTACTGAAGGACAATTATGACGCCGTAGGCATGAACACAACGGGTTCGTGCGCTGATCTGGCTAGTAATCGCCCAATAGTCGACACTCCGTCCGTCAAGGCATTGAAGAAGGAAGGCGCCGTGATTCTGGGCAAAACGAATCTTCACGAGAGTAAGTGTCTACCATATCCTAGAGTGTGTTTCTGTGTTTGGGAATCAGGTTAACCAAGATTACGATAGTGGCGCTAGAGGGTCTTACAGTGTCTTCGTTAGGAGGGCAGACAATTAACCCATACGATCAGACCCGGACCCCAGGAGGTAGCAGTGGTGGGACCGGTGCTGCAATTGCAACTAGCTTCGCGGTCTTTGGAACGGGTACAGATGCTGTAAACAGTCTCCGCAGTCCCGCAAGTGCAAATAATCTCGTAAGCGTGCGTCCAACTCGAGGGCTTATATCGAGGGCGGGCATCATGCCCGCCAGTTTCACACAGGATAGCATTGGGCCTATTGCAAGAAATATCCAGGACCTTGCAATTGCATTAACTGTCATGGCTAGTGTGGGCGCTGATCAAGCTGATAACGCTACTCTCCTCGTCCCTCCAGAGGCTAGGGGGATCGACTATACACGCTCCTTAAATGACGGTGGCCTACAGGGGCTTCGGATTGGACTGCTGGATGGATTCTGGGACCACAAAGCATCTGAAGAAACGACCCCTGTTATTGACGCCCTAGAAAGCGCCATCGATTTCCTCCATTCGCAGGGTGTTTTTATCCTAAACGTGACGAATCCAGTCTACAACGCATCGGCGATAGCCGCATTCGATGTTCAGCAGTACGAATTCAAGGAATCATTAAATAAATACTTATCTAGTCCGAACTTAACTGGGGATAGACCAACTACTTGGGACGAAATATACGGGAGCGGAAAGTTCCTGGTTATTCCGGCCCAATATAGTTTCATAAACAACTCCAGGGTTTGGACTCCAGCTGATCCGAGATATACTGCAGCTAAGCAGAATATCGACCGCCTCAAAGCGGCAGTCAATGAGACTCTTGTGAAATATCATCTGGATGCTGTCATCTATCCGGAGCAGAAAAACCTCGTAGTCAAAATTGGCTCGCCGTCCCAGGCCGGACGGAATGGGATTCTTGCCGCTTTAACCGGTGTTCCAGTAGTTACTGTCCCTGTTGGATTCTCGCCTCCATCGCCCGATGCGCCAATCGGTGTTCCTATTGGGATGGAGATACTGGGTCTTCCATATAGTGAGAAGAAGTTGCTTAACATTGCTAATCACTTTACTCGTCTTTACCCCTTGCGAAAGACGCCGACGTTCGCCAACAGTACTGTTCCGACGAAACCTTACGATTCGATGCCGATTGTGCACCCAAATGTTTCGAACATTTCTCCGACATACCCTCTCGGAGTCCTGCATTAATATAAAAGGGTAACCGTTGAGCAATATTGAGGCTGATAGGAGATGTTGGGGAGTTACATGCGGCTGATTTAATCTACCGACGTTCAGGCGAGAAAGGTAGCTGAACACAATAAAGTCCCGACTGTGGAACGTTCTCGAAGCGCTTTAAATATCATATAAATTCGTAGACCGGTTCCAGGGTTTAAATGAATGATCTTCCTTGCTGCTTCACCGTGTCCCCGCCGAAGACGGCCTGTGACAGGTAAGAACGAGTCGACGAGGGGGAACCGAGTAGGAAGTAGATCTCGATCCCTAAAATGCCTCGCGTACTTGGGTATGTGTGTTGAATAAAGGGTTCTCCCGAACACCACATTGGGAGCTTGGTCGTACGGGTGAGCGTGGTTTTGGCATGGTTCCCGGGATCCTTGACAGCAAGCCACGGTGGGGTTTTTTTGCAGCTTGCCGTTACCGCCGTTCTAGGCTACAGAACCCTTGGAACCCTTGGATTGCCTAGGAGGTACTGTTCAGAGATATTGTAGAAATACATTCGTGATCTGATCCGGCACGCAACACCTTCGTCTTACAAACATCATTCCTTTTAGCCATGAAATAATGGAAATTCGCCCTTTCCTCACATCTTCAATATTTTATGGTTCTGATAAGTTTCACCACGTTTCAAATCCTTGTATTTCAGCCGGCATGATCGTGTTGTTACTAGACAGCTGAAAATCATCGCCGTAGACGAACTCTTCAGATCACCAAAACAGCATTACATGATCCTAATACTATAATGTTGACGAGTTAACGACCCACAGCTTTTCAATGGTCGCCGCTGTTATTAGACAGCCAAAGAAGGTTCTCTCGATCATCCAATATTTATTGTTGATTGACAGTGGAGGGGATTGAAACGAAAGACAGGTATCAAATATCCGAGATTTCCAAGTTTCACTCGATAATATTTTGAGGCTTGCGAATTTAACGTCCCGAGTTACACCGTCTTGGCACGAAAAAAGAAAAAGAAAAGAAAAATCACAGTACCCGACCTCCTATAGGTTTATTTTGTTTTCGCCTATAGTTCAAACTCACTTTACTTTCGCCCTGGAAGATGTGCAAAGAGCTGTACCAGCGTTGGTACGGCTGTTCTTGTTGGGGATTCTTGCAACCTCAGACATGCGCTGAATTGTTTAAGAGGTGCCTAGGACCTAGAGGTGAGGTGGACAAAGTTGTCATCAAATGGAATGACGGGATGTGTAACGAATGCTGGGATAGGCTTCTTCAGGAAGCAAGAGAGATGGCCGACGCAGAAGATGAAGCTGAGGCACTAGCTGCAGCTTCTGCCTCCTCGACGAGCCGTTCCGCGGCTAGTTAAGGCCCACATAGACGAACGGTGTCGTCTATCCAGACTAACGAGATGGGACGCAGCGAGAGTATAGTTAGAAATCAAAAACTAGCTAGTACTTAGGAATCTTTAAAGTCTAATATGGAGCTTGACCGATACGACTCATTTAACTCACGATAAGAGAGGTGATGTGCTATAGCTCTTAACGGCGGGGGCTGATAAGTTGGTCTAGTAATGGTCGGGGGGTGTGACCATGAGCGGAGGGTAAATGTGTGATGGATAATTCGAAGTGTCTAACCGTTAGGTAGTTATTTGATTGTGATGGGACTCGAGCTTTTGAAGAGTTGTTGCATTTAATGCTAGTTGCTTATTCTTATTATTATTCTGATGATAACATGATAAGAGATTAATCTGAATATTACGGATCCGTAATCTGCGACGAATGTAGAAAATAACAGGTGATGGCAGAATGGAGAAAAAAAAGAGGTGCCTAACCTACTACGGCTCTAATAATTAAACGCGAAACGGTCAAATCACGTGTTTTCGAGATTGGGCAGTCGCATTCCCCCCTCGTTCGCGGTTGCGTCTAAGTGCCGAACACTTACGTCAAGCTCAGGCGCCTTTTCCCATAGTTAGCATTTAGCATTTGTAAGGTTTAAGACCTGGTCCAACTTGCGATCGCATCAATCATGCATCCCCAAGCACTTTTTTTTTTGTCGCCACCGACTTAACTTCTAATTTTCAATTTCTTCCTTTTATTTTGACGTGTTAAATCTCAACATTCTATTATTCTATTATAATGGCTGGAAGGAAGCGTAGAGCATCTAGAAGCCATGCGACGAACGCGACCGCCTCTGGATCCCGACGGACAAGGTCTAGCGCGAGGCGCACCGATGTTCCGGACATTTATCACCAAATGCTTGCTGAAGCAGATGTTCAGCCTGATGCGCCCTCGCCCGAACGACCTTTGAAACGACGGCGACCTGGTCAAAAGAACGAAGAATCACCTAAGAAACCAAATACTCCGGAAATACCACCAAAAGTTGACGACATATACGATGAAGAGTATATACAATTCGAGGACGTGTCGTTACCAGCTGCTACCGTGCAGACAGTATATAGAGATTCAGATGAAGAAGAAGATGAGGATGATATACAATTTGAAGATGTTGAATTTCTGGCGCCTCCCCCAAACTTAGATGATACCGAAGATTCCAATAAGGATTTGGTGCTTGACTTTTCAACTCAAACGGTTACAAGCTCTCAGAAGAATGCTGATAGGCGGAAGCCAATTAGCAGGGCAGAAAAAGATCGTCGAGTTGAAATACACAAGATGCATCTACTTTGCCTCTTAGCCCATGTTGCTCGTAGGAATCGGTGGTGTAACGATGCCACCGTCCAGGATGCTTTGCGAACACTTTTGACTAAGAAAATGGTGAAGTATCTCAACCCAGGGACTCAGCTTACTCAATTCGGACGGACACAATCTCTCAAGGATGGTCTAGCACAAGCGGGAACAGTATATAAGACAAAATTTCAAATTACCGAGCGAGGTCTTCGGAGGGCACTTTGGGCTGAGAAGGAAGAGTACCTTCAAGGTGTATGCTTATTGAATTTTCCTTTTTTTCGACGTAGATAATAGACTAACGGATCTTTCTAGTATAATCTCCCAGACGATGTAGAATCAACCAGAGAAAAGCCAGATTTCCAGGAAGCAGCAAAATCTCTCTGCGGCTCGCGTGATGTTGGTGCACAATTATACTGTGCACTTCTACGTAGTGCTGGAGTTGAAGCTAGACTCGTGTGCTCTCTTCAACCTCTTGCATTTGCTTCCGGGGGCCCTCCTTTGGGGAAACCGCCAAAACCAGAAGGCAAAATATCCATTGCAGCACGATATGCACAGCAAAATGCTATCAATAACCATACAGATAATTCGTCAGCAGAGATTGTCGACCCAATCCGCAGGCGGCTAGGACACCCAAATGCTATGGCTTTTCACGCTCCCCCAGTACATACCCCTAGTTCGTCTCGCGAAGCCCTTGCTGTGCCTAAAAAGATTCGAGAATCTAAGCATCCTGTTTATTGGGTTGAAGTTTTAGATGAAGCCCACCAAAAATGGCAACCAGTCGACCCCTTAGTGACGGATTCGTTCTGGAAACCCCAGAAAATGGAGCCTCCGGCTTCTGATAGGGATAATTGCATGACTTATGTCGTTGCATTTGAAGCCGATGGTGTAGCGAAAGATGTAACTCGCCGTTATGCGAAAGCATATAATGCAAAGACAAGAAAGATGCGAATTGAAAGCGCGGAGGCCACCGGCGGAAAGTGGTGGCGGAAAGTTCTTCGGGCTTTCTCTCGCGGTTTCACTTCGGACCTGGATCAGATTGAAGACAATGAATTGACAGCAACTGAGTTGCGGGAGCCGATGCCTCGCAACATTGCCGATTTCAAGGACCATCCGATATATGCGCTCGAACGTCACCTCAGGAGGAACGAAGTGCTTGTACCAGGTGCTTCTGCGTCAGGAACTATAGGGGCTGGTAGTAACGGCCCTTTAGAGAAGATCTACAGACGTAAGGATGTACAGATTGCCCGCAGTAGGGAGAAGTGGTATCGAATGGGTAGGGAGGTCCTCCCAAATGAGATACCCGTTAAGTTCCTACCTAAACGCGCAAAACAAAAGAGGGATTCATTAGATGATGAAGAGGAAGATGATCCTGGTGGGGCCGTTGGGACACCGATATATACGATCAATCAGACTAAATTATTCAAACACCCTCCAGTTATCAACGGGCGCATACCGAAGAACCGATTTGGAAATTTAGATATCTACGTGCCTAGCATGGTTCCGGAGGGCGGAGTCTACGTGGCTGACGAGCTCGGCGCTCGAGCTGCCTTCATATTAGGGATTGACTATGCACCTGCACTTACCGGCTTCCATTTTAGGGGTAGACAAGGCACCGCAGTACTATATGGGGTGGTCATCGCTGTGGAACACGAAGAGGCTGTCCGAGCCGTAATCGCAGGTCTTAAGGACCGAGAAGCGGAGATAGAAAAGGAACTACGGACTCGCGAAGTTCTCAAGACTTGGAAATCATTCTTGAGGGCTCTTAGAATCCGGCAACGTATATGGGAAGGTGTCAACTCCGAGGATGAAAACGACAATCAGGATACTACGGGCCCTGATAATGGAAATGAGGTAATACCAGAACACGACATGGAGGACGCGGCACAGCAGAGTGATAACAGCGACGAAGCTGGAGGCTTTATGATAGATGACGATTATGCTGGGGGTTTCATGGTTGATTAAGTAGGGGGCTTAATGAATGCAACTTTTAAATATTTACAACTACAATATCGACAAGATAATATAACTAGCGACGGTTAGTAATTTAGCAAGGTTGCAGAGTACCTACTACTCTAGCATACGGGATGGTTTAGGTTTTATCGTCAAATCCGGTCAACCTTGAACCGGTGTAGCACGCCGATCTTAGTCCTGCACCTACACTAGTGTATAACATCGGGCGAGTAAGCAGCCGCATTGCAGGGCCCCCCACGGCAGGGATTCAATATGCGCGTCTTCCATCAGGAGGAGGCATTGCTCTTAGAGGATATTGGCAGCTTTGTTGTGCGGAATTGTAGTTATAATTGAGGTGTAAACCTAACCTTCGTAGTAACCTAAATATTATTATATAAAACTTTTGAGTATCGTATTTCGTCATTCTTTTTGAAGGGTTATGTATGAGTTGACGCGTCAATTCTGTATGGCTCGTTTATTCGTCGGCAGCGTAGCAATGCAGTAATGCTGTAGGGTAGGGTAAGGTGCGGTGCATTTCATGTACATGTATGATGCACCGATCCTCATGTATGTTGCTGCCTGATGCGGAAATCTGCAGCACCATCTCGCCGTCGAAATTGGCGAATTAGGCATGGAGACACTCGTGGTGCGTTTTCTCAAAGGGAAGGCTACAGAATATTTCTAGCGTTTTGCATCTCGGGAAATATTACCTTCGTTGCATGTCGGACGTGTAGGTAATGAATGTATCTCGATTACAGAGTCGGTAGGTACCTTACTTCGTCCTAGCATCGATGCGGTTATAATGCCGATCTGCCTGGAAATAGCTCAACTCGACTTACGTACCTTGTGGACCTTGCATGGAAGTACAAACCAGAGACTTTTAAGGTTTGACATGAGCAAAGCGGGCCGTTTCAATCGGGCGTTGAAATGGCCTTGTTTTTTTCTTCTCTCTCTTTTTGAATGAGTTTGCTGAATGTGGAAGTAGCAGAGTGGACACCTGCAGCGGGAATGCAGCAAACGCAAGCAGCATAATGCGGTATGGCTCTTGCTGGGCCTGCTAGGCAGCTAAATTTCTAAATTATCCCTATTGGTTGGACACTATGCCTTACCTCCAAGTACATCTCTTAGGTGGGTAATAACCTACGAGCTTACAAGGCACTGCCACTGCCTACGGGTTTTTTGTACCTCTTTGGTTAAATCATTGACGGTCTCAAACGTTCCTCGTAATTTCGTGTAGGTACCATACGAAATTCCGGGACGTTCGGGCTAATCCAATCGCCGATTTTCTTTTTTTTCCTTTTCTACCTATACCTACATACGCATCACCCATGAAAAAAGCTCGTGAGTCTGGGTAGATCGTGGAACGCTTGGTCTGGTTCTGGACGAGGCTACATGATTCAGGCGTGTTATTTTTATTTTTTATTTTATTTTTTATTTTTTGGTATTGTACCTTGGTAGTTTACATCTACATATCTTGCGTAAGAGTTGGGGAGGCTTAGCACATGCTTTTGCTTGGTATTATCTCATTACTCGATACAAAATATACTCATATTCATATTCGCATCTCCATCCTTTGTTTTGTCTTTCCCGACTTTTCCGTCTTTTCCGATTTTATGCTAGAGACACATATTGATGGAACAAATTGGTTACAAAGTTGACGTATCTTACATGGAGCCATAAAAAAGTTATTCCTTTCGACGCGGATCTGACGCCGGCCTTCAATTCGACTCGACTGCCTCTTTTGTAGGACGTCATTATTCCCTCGAGACGATACTGATTGCGAGCTTGTCTGCCGCCGACGACAATGGCCTTCCTCCGGCAGACATGGACCTTAACGGCCAAAAATCTGAAGATCGTCGTTCTCCGCCATTGGTACGCCACCGTCATAAGAGCGCTTATCCTTCCTGTTCTTCTAGCGGCTTTCCTTACCTTTGCGCGGAACTTGTTTGTGCCCCCAGCTGTGTATGGAATTGGAGACCCGCGTGCGATTCGATCATTACAGAATGGACTTGCTGCTGCGACCGATACGAATCGTAATACGGTTGCTTTCGTAGATAATGGCTTTGCGGGTGGCGATATCGAACGAGTTATCGATTCGCTTTCGCAAACTGTATCAGGAGCCGGGAAGAATGCGTCGAGATTATCAAGCTTATCCGATTTGTCTTACGCATGCCGGAGCTCCTTGCGCGGTGTCTCACCGTGTTACGGTGCCGTAGTGTTCTTTTCTTCCCCGACCGAAGGAGAGGGGGGAATATGGAATTATACGCTCCGAGCAGACGGCGAGCTAGGATCTAAGATTGATGTAACAAAGGATGACAACAGCGCCCAGGTCTATACGCTTCCCTTGCAGCGGGCCGTGGATGCCGCGATTTCGGGTCTTTCCGACACCGGTAGCCAGTCACGAATCCCGGACACCATTGAAGAGTACCCGTTCACTCCGGAAACCCAAGAGGAACGAGCCGCTCGGATTCGGCGGAACTACCAGTCAGCATTGACAAACTTTCTGAGTGTATCGTTCTTCGTTGTCGTTATCGGAATATGCTACCATATGACAGGTCACATGGCGACCGAAAGAGAAATAGGCATGTCTCAATTACTGGATGCCACGATGCCTACGAGGTATCGATGGCAGCCCCAAGTCGCGAGACTTCTTTCTTACCATATTGCGTTCACCGCGGTCTATCTCCCAGGATGGGTGATTGGTTCCATCATTATCGGCCGGGGAGTATGGATAGATACGAATGTTGCGATTGTACTCCTATACTTCATCCTTACCGGTCTCGCTCTGGGTTCTCTATCCATCCTCGGCGGCTCGTTTTTTAACAAATCACAGCTTTCAGGCGTTATAACAACGATAGCCTGTATTCTCTTAGCAATCTTAGCTCAAACTCTGACGTCGCCCAGCACTGCCACCGTCGCAGCATTGAGTTTTTTCTTCGTATGTGCCGTCTAGTTTTCCCGCAGATCATCTCATAGCTAAAGTCCGGATGAGTTATGGCTAACCTTTGTACTACTATAGACGCCATGTAACTTTGTATGGTTTATGACTTACATAGCGCGATATGAAAGAATGTCTTATCCGGCCGATTTATTAAAGAACCCACCTGACAATCCATGGAACATACCCGGTATTGTTTTCTGGATATTCCTTGGCATTCAGATCATCTTTTACCCCATCGTTGGAGCTTATATCGAGCGCGTATTCCACGGTACGACTACGAAAGGGCGTACAATTCTTCAAGGGCAGACCGCAGACACAGCACCAGTTGATGCCGTCCGCCTAGAGGACTTTACAAAAATATACTACCCCAACTTCCTAAATAGACTGCTTCCCTTCAAATCGCTACCAAGGGATCCAGTTGTGGCTGTTGATAAGTTGACACTGACTGCAAGAAGGGGACAGATATTGGCTTTACTCGGTGCTAACGGCAGTGGAAAGAGTACGACTCTTGATTCGATTGCGGGTATCGGCAAATTGACTAGCGGTGGCATCACAATCGATGGAACAGGGGGATTGGGTATCGCGCCGCAGAAGAACGTCCTATGGGATGAGTTAACCGTCGAAGAACACATCCGGATTTTCAATAAGTTGAAGTCTCCCAACAAACTCGCATCTTCTCAAGAGATCCACGACTTGGTGGTGGCAGTTGATCTTGAGCCAAAAGCAAAGGCCAAGTCCAAGACCCTTTCAGGTGGTCAGAAACGAAAGCTGCAACTCGGAATAATGTTAACTGGTGGAAGCGCTGTCTGTTGTGTTGACGAAGTTTCGTCAGGAATTGACCCCCTTTCTCGACGCAAAGTCTGGGACATCCTTTTAGCTGAGCGTGGAAGGCGTACTATCATTCTTACTACCCATTTCCTTGACGAAGCCGATTTACTTGCCGATCACATTGCCATCCTTTCTAAGGGTACATTGCGAGCCCAAGGGTCTTCCGTCGAACTTAAAGAGAGACTGGGCGCCGGATATCGAGTCCACGTATTCAATGCTAGAGAGATCAAGAATCCTCCCGAAATCGAAAACGTAACCCGCAAGATTGGTTTCGATGTCATCAGCTATATTGCACCGACGTCTAGTCTCGCTGCAGAAGTAATACGCTCCCTTGAAGCCGCAGAAATCCACGACTACAAATTTTCCAATCCGACTATTGAAGATGTTTTCTTACAGGTAGCTGAAGAAGTTAAAGGGGAGCATGCCATACGACAAGCTGAAAGTCCATCCTCCGCCGAAGTTGCTAGCGACAAGCAAGTGGGAGCTGAGGGTAGCATTGAGAGTGATCTCGAGAAGGACAAATTGGAGTTGCTATCGGGGCACCCGATTAGTTATTTGAGACAGACAGGAGTGTTGTTCAGAAAGCGATGCACTATATTCAAAACCAACTGGTTCCCTTACGTAGCGGCCTTCTTGATTCCGATAATAGCGGCAGCCTTGACGGCTCTCTATGTCACGGATCAACACCCAGTCGGATGTAGCCCGGCCAACCAACAAAATTCCGATTCATCTGCTTCCTTAAGTTTATACGACAATTTATGGCTTGTCGCCGGACCGTCTTCACAGTTTGGTGACGAGACGCTAGAGAGACTTTTTGCCCCCGTTCTTCTACCTGGAAGCCAGGACCAAGGTTTAAGCCAACTCCGAGCCAGAGCTGACAATGCGACCGGGGCAGCACCGAACCCGCTAACTACGTTCATGAAGAGCTTACACCTTGTCGATTCACTAGATGAGTTTAATGAATTTGCTGTACGAATGCGAAAGAATATCACGCCTGCCGGATGGTGGCTTGGAGATGCCAATTCTAAACCCACTGTATTATACCAAGCAGATAGCGGAGACGTTGTCACTTCACTCTTTGGACTGAACGCTTTGGATATTATGCTAGCTAACACTAGCATTGCTACAACTTACGCTCCGTTTGATACGCCTTGGGCGCCGTCAACCGGAGATTCCTTGCAGTTGCTGATCTATTTCTGCTTAGCCATGTCTATCTATCCTGCTTTCTTTGGTCTTTACCCAAATATCGAAAGACGTCGGAATGTTCGAGGATTACAGTACTCGAACGGTGTGCGCTCACTGCCCCTTTGGGCTTCTTATACACTATTCGACTTCGCGATCGTCGTTGTTTCTTCAGCGCTTGCCACCGCTGCATTTGCCGCATCATCTGACGTTTGGTACCACGTCCCTTACCTGTTCCTTGTTTTCATATTATACGGATTGGCATCTACTTTGCTTTCGTATGTAATATCGCTATTCAGCAACAATCAGCTGTCGACATATGCATTCTCAGCGGCTGGTCAGGCAGTCGGTTTTCTGATTTACTTGATTGCATATCTTTGCGTCCTCACATACTCGCCGGTCATCCTTATCGACTCATCTATACTAATTGCTCATTTTGTCATATCGGCGTTTATACCCATTGGTTCAGTCGTTCGGACGATGTTCATTACTCTCAACCTTTTTTCGGTAACTTGTGATGGAGACCAAATACAGCCCAATCCAGCTGCCATAACTGCTTACGGCGGTCCAATTCTGTATTTGATCATACAGTCGGTTCTCTTGTTTGGCTATCTGCTGTGGTACGACAGCGGGGCGGGGAGCAGTTTGCTTAACCGTATCACGCAAAGGACACCGCCGCCTTCTAATGACCCACAAGCCTCGGATGAAGAAATTGCCAACGAACTTGTCCGCGTAACTAGTACTCCCGAGGAAAGTGACGGTCTCCGGGTGTTGCATTTAACAAAGACGTTTGGTAAGAACACGGCTGTTGATAATGTTACGTTTGGCGTTCAACATAGCGAGGTCTTTGCGCTGCTGGGACCTAACGGTGCTGGAAAGTCTACGACTATCTCGTTGATTCGTGGCGATATACAACCTAGCTTCAATGGAGGCGACGTACTTGTTGAGAATACCTCCGTAAGTCGCCGCCGTGCAGAAGCTCGATCACACTTGGGTGTATGTCCTCAATTCGATGCTATCGATTCGATGACAGTCCTCGATCACCTCCGTTTCTATGCGCGAATCCGAGGTATCCCGGATATCGAGCACAATGTTCAGTCCGTTCTCCGCGCCGTAGGTCTCGAGGCTTTCTCGACTCGCATGGCTCACGCGCTTTCCGGTGGCAATAAGAGAAAGCTATCCCTTGGTATTGCATTGATGGGCAATCCTAGCGTGGTTCTCCTTGACGAGCCATCTTCGGGTCTCGACGCAGCAGCTAAGCGCATAATGTGGCGGACATTGCACTCGATTGTGCCTGGTCGATCTATTCTTCTTACCACACATAGTATGGAGGAAGCGGATGCGCTCGCCAACCGTGCGGGTATCCTGGCTAAGCGTATGCTGGCTATGGGAACTACGGACAACCTCCGCCAGCGCTTTGGTGATGCCCTCCACGTACACTTGGTCAGCAAAACTGCACCACACTCAACGCCCGAGGAAATGGAGCGCGTGCGGCAATGGGTTGTGGATACCTGGCCCGGCGCAGAAGTAGAGCAGAAGACATACCACGGACAAATGCGATTTTCGGTACCAGCGAGCGTAATTGGAGGAAGCGGCAGCAGCAGCGCCGTTGGCCGACTTATCGTCATCCTGGAAGAGCACAAGGAGGAACTCGGCATTGAGCACTTCTCGTGCACGCCGACAACTCTCGATCAGGTATTCTTGACAATCGTCGGACAGCACAACGTTCGCGAGGAGGGGTACAATGAGAAAAAGAAGAAGTCGTGGTGGTCATGGCGGTAAAGGGTTTGCATATTTCCTACCTAGGTTCACACATACGCGCATATACCTCCATACCTGCATCCTGCATCATACCCCCTCTCATATACTATCTCGGTTTTATTACTGTTCTGCATTTTAGAGGTAGATACCATGCGATAATATGGTTTACGAGCAAAAGCTCTGATTAGATGGATATACAAGCATATCTAGGTACACATATATACGGCGTGGTCATGTAGCGTGGAGTAGATGGCTATGGTTGATGTATATTATTATATATACGCTTATATCTTGGTGAAAAGAATATATGGATTTTACAAAATATTAATTGTGATGATAAAATAGTGTATAAGTGCGCGACTTGAAGCATCAGCTATACACAAACTCACATCATAGCAAGGTGGTCGTACAAAAGCTACACTAAAACACCGAGTTGAATATACCTGGAAAAGATGACTTCAATCCAACAAGGAAACCATACAAATGCCATTACCAAAAGGATGCAATTGAATGAATAAATAAATATATACATACACATTTATAGTTCTCCCTGTTGTATGTACCTATGTATGTATGCAGCATCCCGGCTATTCATTTGCATAGAACCTTGTCGATCACGTAGCATCAACACAATTTAGCTGCCAATCGTGTCGATGCGAACCCACTGTCCATCCAACCATCAATCAAAAAGGCGATCGGTAGCAACTAAAAATAATTCGGACACTGGTTATCTATCGGTTTTGGTTTTAGGTAACCGCCCGCCCGAGTATAGGAAAAACGCAAAAAGTAGGGTCTGACCGGGGATCGAACCCGGGACCTCTCGCAATTTGAGACTCATTTCGAATGAACCCAAAGCGAGAATCCTACCACTAGACCATCAGACCCTGGTAATTGTTGAAAGATGACCTGTTATACGGCTCTATATGCATTAACGGCCGGCCCGGGTGCTAGGCTGTGGAGAATTATGCTTAGAGCGGTTAGCGTAGCACTAAGTGGATCGGGCGGAGTTACAGGGTATGGATGTACCCAGCACGGGTATTAATATGGAATGGTACTTTGGGCTTGGTTAGGGCGAGAGTGCTGGCAGCGGCATTGCTGACGAGGTTAGGATTTTGATATTTACGACGGCATGCTAGATTAATACTGAAACTGAAGAGTTGAGGTTGGTATATTCACGTTGGACTAACTCATATGATCCTCCAACCAAGTCGCAGCCAATTTCTCTCCTTCACAAGGAAGTGTATAGTCTCTAACAGTAGTCCCAACATTATGGATCCTGATTCTCCTCTGAGCCTCTTCAAGCCATCTGTCACGGTTGTCGTCCCATTTAAACCGACCCACCAGTTCAGATTTATCAATACTACTGCGCATATACGTGCAGAGCCTGTCGGCCTGGGTGTGGAAGCTATCCCAAAAGTACGCCTTCTCTTCCGGCTCCCAGGGCATCTTCAACAAAGGCGGCGGCGGTGGGGGTTGCTGGGTATATAGTAGTAGCGTTTCGGGGATTTTCAGGGTGGAATTGTTCGGCGGGAAGAGGAGCCTGGTCTCTCGGGGATGCTGGAGTATTACTTCTGATTTTCCCGTGCTCGTCTTTTTTAGAGGAATATTTGCTAGAAGCGACGCCTCGGGTGAAAGGGCCGACATGGTGAAATTAGGTGGCACAAGAAGTCCCGGCGAGAGGAAAAATAGACAGGGGCTTGCAAAGGGGTCGAAGAGGCCATTTGGGTTTACAAAGAGAGCTTCGGCGTGCCTCTCCAGCTGCCGGAAGTGGAAATCATTCTTGTGAGTCAGAATTGTTTTCGGGATTCGATATGGATTCGTAATCTGTTTCTTCTGAAGCTCATGGTCGGGGAGAAACGTAGTCCAGTTGTATATCCCATTAAAGGCTATGCATCCCCTAACAGCCATTCGTTGATGAGGTTGGGTTTCCGTTAGAGCTATGGACATTGCCATAGACGCTCCGAGATAGGACCCGTAGAGATAGATGTCTCGACGTGTATGTTCTGGTGGGCCTAGGTTTTGAACAATCCAGTCGTAAGCCAAGATGGTATCCTGAATCGGGGTCGGCCAGGACATAGGAGGGAGGAGTTCCCCTTCATCCGATGCACCCGTAGATGCTGGAGCGTTAACCCCCTTAGCCTGGAAGGGGGAGAAACCAGCCCAGCGATAGTTTACCACAGCCGTCGGTTGCTGTCGGATAAACCTGGGCAACTTGACGGGTGTGTCCGTAAAGGCTGTTGAGAATGGTGGTAGATAGACCATTAAGGGGGTCTTTCGCGACAGCTTTTCGATATTGTGTAGACTATTCATATATATGTAAGTCGGATTTCAGAGGCGATATTTAGGTATTTATTTATTTCTTACTTACTCAATAGTCACATCTCCTAACGAGCCGTTACTGATACTCACTCTTTCTACGTTGCCGGCAACGGCGCTATAAAGCCTCGGCCTGTGGCCGCGAAGGCCAGCGAATACCGAACTTCTACACGAGATCCATAATCTCATCTTCCCTCTCGGATCCGGAATTCACGAGCTATGAATCCATTGATATTAAATTCCCGAAAACTGAGATACACTCATTGAACAGTGGGTAACGAAATGCAGGTATTCCTACATTGACCACACTGAACAAATCAAAGGCTTACGCGTTGGGTTGGAAAATCGCGAATCACAAGAGTCTCGAGAAAAAAAAACCTTTATTTTTACGCGGCAAGCGTTTAAAAAAAAATTAGTGATACGAGTAACGAAACGGGTTGTCGCATTTAGTTGGTGATTTCGAAGCCAATCATATGTCATTCCAACAGGGTATTATCCCTGATCCTAGAAGGCAGGTTTTAGCGGCTAGACCTTTCTAGTGTATTTCCAGCTAAAGCTTAGCTTCGCGATCCCGATGCCAAGCGACGTCATACCACATAAAACATCCCCATCAGAACATGCGCCTGACCCTCCTTTGTCCTGCTATATATATTCTTATTCCGCCGTATATATTCTAGTAGATATTTTATTTTAACATATAGCTCATGAGGATATACTCAACGCTCGTTATTTGATTTTTAATAAAGGGGAGGTAGTTGTTAGAGCCCTGGTTGGTTAGAGCTCTTTAAACTGGTAATCCCTTCGGCCTCGAACCTTCGTTATCCGTTTGACTATCGACGCGAAGGCAAATGGATCTAACTCGATTCCTGGACATCCAAAAACTTGCAGCTGAAACATGAAAACCTACACACCCGCCCGTTGAGATGGACGACGCAGATTTAAATAATAACATCGACGAGCAGTCGCAAGCCGTCGACGGCTTGGACCACGAAAATGTCGGAAATAGAGGTATCATGAATGATTCGATTCATCTCGATCCTAGGTGAGCATATTAACGCAGTCACTCTTATAGATAACCCAAATTAACTTATAGTAACTTCGCGTAGCCGGTGGTGGTTTGCGTCTGCCGCATTTCCCATGATAGCCGGCACCTTAGGTCCGGTGGCTTCAGCTTTCAGTATCTGTTCGCTCGTCAAGTATTGGAGACAGCACATCCCTCCAGGGTCCGACGTTACCAAAGCCGTATATGTCAAGGATCCTATATGGCTAACAGTAGTAAATGCCGTCCAGCTGGTTCTAGCTATAGTTGCCAACGTGTTTCTCTTGCTAAATATGACGAAGAGAGTGCGGTTTTCCATCGCTCAGCCTGTAACGATAATAGGTTGGTATATCTCAGCAATCTGTCTTATAGCTCTGTGCGCCACGGCATCCGGGCCGTTAGACTTGCAGCCCCAGATCGAATACGTATGGTCTCAAGCTTTCTATTATGGCCTGTATGCGGCCATAATCTACTTTATAGTGGCTTCTCTTATGGTCATCACTGTTTGGGGCGCTGAAACCGGTCACTACAGCAAGGATTTTGAGTTGACAACTAGCCAAAGAACACTTATGCTTCAGACTATACTTTTCCTCGTCTACCTGCTCTTAGGTGCTCTTATATTTTCTAAGATAGAAGGCTGGAACTATCTCGATTCCATATACTGGGCCGACGTTACTCTGTTCACCGTAGGATTTGGCGAGATATCCCCACAAACTCGCCTCGGCCGTGGCCTTCTCGTTCCATACGCACTGATTGGCGTTATCAGTCTCGGTCTGGTAATAGGATCAATCCGAAGTTTGATTCTTGATCGTGGCAAACGCAGGCTCGATGCGCGTATGCTAGAAAGACAGCGACGTCTCTTAATACGGCGTGTCCTACGGAAAGGACGTGGTGGCGTACTCGAACCGATCGATGGCGAAGCATCAGATGGGTTTCCTTCTAACACTCATCGGTCGGAGTTTGAGCGTCGCCAAAAAGAATTCCAATTGATGCGCAAAGTTCAACGACAGGTATGTATATAGTTCTTATAGGATCCTTTTCTCCTGCATGCCATCCAGTATTGATGATATATATGCTAATTAGGGGTAGTAAGCGGTTAACTTTTCCTCCTTGCATATTCCCTTGTCTCAAAGAACCTATATGAGAATGCTCTTAGACAAGACCTGGTATCCATATGCTATCCCGAAATACTAACTTAAAGCTAGGGCATCGGAAAGAGAGAGGTGGACCGCAATGGCTATATCCTTTACTACTTGGGTGTTGCTTTGGCTCGTGGGCGCCAAGATTTTCCAAGAATGCGAAGCCCCTTATCAGGGATGGTCATACTTTGATGGCTTCTATTTTGCCTTCACGGCACTGACGACAATCGGCTACGGTGATCTTACCCCAGTTTCCAACTCGGCCAAAGCCTTCTTCGTATTCTGGTCTCTCCTTGCCTTACCCACCATGACTGTTCTTATATCAAACGCGGGTGATACGATCGTGAAGGGCATTAAGGATGGTACCCTTCTACTCGGAAACATTACAATCTTACCCGGAGAGCACGGTTTTCGAAAGGAGATGAAGCAAGTCTTGTCGAAATTATCTTGCGGTATACTATTTATGGAGGATGATATCGAAGAATCCGCCCCAGGCTTCCTAGGAGCGGCCCATGAACAGCATACGGACGATGAAGACGACGAAGAGGATGCCAGAAGCGCTTCTAATCCAACCGACATCAACAACGCCGAAAGCGACCGCAGAGCTCAACAAGACGCTGAGAACGGCGAATCAAGGCCGACGTCGCCGTCAACAAAAGCTGTTTCTCCTAAGCAGACACCCAATACGCCACAATTTCCATCTGAACCAAAACCCCCGCCCTCCAGAAACCCAAAACAAAATCCAAAATCCCTCGGACGTCCCGCCTCCGTAGCTCGCGAAAGCCTACCCACCGAACTCCCTAAATCCCGCGCCGAATACCACCTCGTCCTAATCGACGAGATATCCCGCGTGACTAAGCACCTGCGGCACTCGCCGCCGCGCAAGTACACGTTTAAGGAGTGGTTAGTAAACCCGGGACATTCCCGTGTTCCCCGCCATCCCGTCACATATCCCTTTTTTCTTCCCCTCTTTCTACTCTTGGGACGACTGTTGAATCCTCTTACGTGCTTTTTTATCGATCGCCACATCTATCAATTAGACCCCGGCCATTTTTAGATCCTCGTGGTTACTCCGTTTGCGCTAACGTGAATAGGGCGTGGTACCTACGGCTCATCGGCGAGGACGAGAGTAGCGCTGGGAATCACCGCCGACCTGAGCATCGGCCGCCGGAAGAACATGATCGCAGGCGTCCTCGTACCCTCGCCGATCGGTTACGCGGGGAATCGGCGACTTCTACGAATGGGGGTGGTAATACCGTAGTAAGCGACGGTAGCGACGATCAAGATGCGAAGACGGCGGCGGATATACCGAAGTGGAGCTGGGTCGGACATCGAAGTCCGCTGTTAGATACCCGGGAGGAAGCGGAGTGGATTCTGGATAAACTAGAGCAGAAACTTAGAGAAGAGTTGCAAGCTGTTGTCAGGGAAGGGGATTCGGGCCAAGACGCGCTTAAAAGAGTCGAAGAGGAAGAGCGACAGAACGAACAGGAGAAAGCACCGGGTTACTACTAATCTACCGCATCGAACTCCAGTAGCCATTGTATATAGTGAAAGAGAGGATATACCTATATATTACATATATCAATAATTAATAGACACCAATAAATGCATCTCCGGTCAACCTTTGCTAATTCGTTATAAATGTAAAGACGCGATGTTTTAAATAGCAGCGATACGACGTTTCCGCCATATCTATGCTCTTTATTCCACCAGTGATATCCACCGTGTATCCAGGTAAGTCGTCGCTATTCATAGCCGGTCAGGGGAAAAGGAGGGAGTACGTCATATCCTCGCGTAATAAAAACTGCAAAATTTATGCCACCATAAATAAACATCCTCCTCATCTCCGTCTCCCCCGGTCGCCCGTTGGAGTGGATGACCGCCGCCCCTATCCACTTTTGTTTGTGTTATAAATTTAACGTCTAAGAGTAAGTTGTAGTAAAAAAAAAACCATCCTGGCATGTACGCAAGAGCCCGTTCTCGCCCGTTCGATTCATGCATATTCGGGCACGAGCTCGGGAGAGATTAGATATGCTCGGGAAGCTCGTTGCCTTCCGTCCACTTAGTCCTAGAGGAGAGGTATTATATTAGTACAATACCCAATATATAGAAAGGCTAAACCGGCATAGGTATGCACGGGCTCAAAATTCTAATGGAAAACTTACGTGGGCTGAAGTTGCTCCTTAGTCAGATGCAAATCTCCCCACTTCTCAGTATTAGAGAAAGGGCACATATCGCCTCTAGTGCACGGTGCGCGGGGGCAATGGTGGGAAAGGTAACAATCGTAGTCAACACAATAAGGACCTGCTGGGCAGAGGCTAGTTCGAGCTTTGTAACGGTGAATGGCGAGCTCCGGGCCGGTTAACTCAGAATCGTGCGTCTTATCACAGCCAATACCCCATTTGCAACGGCCCTTAAGGTAATGGTCATTGCAGAAAACCGAAGGCTTGATAGACTGAAACTTAGCTTGATAAGTTGACTGTGCAGGAGTTCTAGGGGGATGTTGAGTGGGCGCATCGATTCGATAATTATCGGCGTTATAAAATATAACCTTTGGTTGTTTCTTAGGCTTGGGTGCTTTAACAGTGACATTTTGATGATCATTGACTCCGCCTGCGGTAGCATAACTGATTGAGGTGCCGCCATTCCCGGAGCTGATGACACTTGATGCGCGTGGCAACCCAGTTGACTGCTGCTCGGGAGAAGCAGCGCGCTGTATTGGCGATGGGGTGCTAATAGAAACGGGTGTGGAGGTGGATGGAATAGGGGTAGACGATTGTCTTTGTTCCTGGGCTGAGGGCGACACAGTCGTCGTAGCTGATCTCTGTATAGGCTGTGTAGGCCGAGCAATCGGGCCGGGCACAGCAGATGGCTGAATGGGCGAGCGAAACCCCGGAGGGGGAGCTATGGAAAAGCTATGTTTCGTCTCATTACCTAATGGTTCTGATCGAAAAACATCATCAAAACGTATGATAGGAAAACCAAGGGACCTAAAAGCTGGCTCCGCGGGTGTGGTCTCCAAAAGCACCAATTTATCATCATTAGATCCTGTATAGTCACGGAGATCATGTAGATAACCATTATCATGGCAACATCCAGCAAGGAAAATCTTCTTGCACTGCAGATTTCTGTAGTAGTGGTTAAGCATACCTGAGAACACGTGAGTAAATTTAAAGCTAGATTAAGACCATATACCCCTGGGTAGCCGTGGGGATGAAAGGTTAAAATATTCACTGGAACGTACGTCTTATTTTGGAGTCAGCATTCTCCTTGCCCTTGCCGACATTAACGAAGTCAAAGTCCGCACGACTGTTGGTGAAGCGTTCGGCGAATAAGCGCATATCATCATCATATTCAATAATTCTCGAGAGACGTAACGACTTAGACAAGTCATTGAGATTAGCATAGACTCGGACGAGAATAGGAATATCATCTTGTGCGACTCCCGAGTCTCTAAGATTCTCTCGAACGGCATGTTTGAGCTTTAAAGCTGCCTTCTCCGCGCCATTGGAGGGATCACGCAAGAATTCGTCTTGAAATTTAGCTCCGTCGCCGTCAATCAGAACGACAACAAATGAATCCTTGCTCTACTTCATATGTCAGCTGATAGGTTACCTGAAAATAGCGAACGGCGCAACAGACAAGTTGATGTAGTATCCTCTGTACTTCGCTTTCAAGAGTACGGGCCTTGAACTGGTAATCAGCTCGTGACTTCCTTTGATCGTCTAGATCAAGTTCAAGGTCGTTAATCTTCTTAGCATCTGCATCAATTTTGTTGAGCATATTCTATCAGATAGGTTAGGTATAGATTAGCGAACCAAGGTGCCACCCAGAACCCAGTGGTCGGGAACGGGTATCCTAGGGTTTAACGTACATGAATGAATGCCTGCCTTTCATTATCAATCCGGTAATAAGTGCTAAGTCGATCTTCTGCCTCTGCTTTAAGAGCAGACGGATCTTGTCCGTTTAACAACAGTGAGGACCCCATAGATGAGAGCTATAGGTGGCAATCTAGTAATAGTATATTTAGGAATATAATCCGCTTCCTGGCTTGATACGAATACTAGGCAATTTGGCGATGCTAGCTGATTGGCGCGACGATGCAGACTGTTATGGGGGAAACTTTTTTATGTTTGGCGCCTGAAAAGTATGCAAATAATATGAGTGACGGGGAGCCCCTCAGGAGGTTAAGGAGATATATTGGGACGGGTGGGTTTTATTGAGATGAGGACTAGGACGAGAATGGATTCCCCTCTTTTATCTCAATTTGTCCTTGCGGAAAAGCAAATGAAACCCCGGATAGAGAGGCGATTGAAAACACGACAAACGCGTCTCCTAATTTTTTTTTTGCTCCTCGAAAAAAGGTTGAAGGGTTCCGAGCCCAAATGGAGCTCATGATTTAAGGTAGGCGACTAGCTAAGAAAACTTGTGGAGATCGGTACAACACGTGACGTGTACGACGTATGTAAGGGGGGTAGAATACGGAAGATGGAGGTTAAAAAATGGGGGTTATGACTGTATGAGAAGCATCTAAGCACCTAAGCACCTAAGCAATATCTACTACGTACAAGTAACTACAGGGGCTCTACTTACTAATATTTACCAAGGTTAGTAACAAGAGACAAGAGGTGACTTTCAAGGCTCCAAGGTTCTGGTTTTATTACTACTCAAAATTTTTAACGCAGCATCGCATATTCAACATATTCATCCATCTCAACGGAAGCGAATAAGACATCCGGGATACCTACCTAAGGTAAGCATCACTTTATCTCTCTCTCCTACTCAGAGTACGTAGTTTCTATTAGGTAAAACTTATCTGTTCTTCTTTAAATCGCTTGTGGGCGCTTTTAAAAACGATTCCGTTATGATGTATCATGTTAGAATCCTTCCTCTCCCATCTCAATTTAAAGCGCTAGGTCCGTTTCACTCTCCACCCATTGCATATTCCTGGTGAAACATATCAATACCTTAGGTACCTCCCTACCTAAGTCACTTTGATGGTATTTTCCCGAGGGGTTTGCTCTCCGTCCGGAGTGTCCACCGTGTCCACCAATGCGCAATTTTAAAACCTGGTTCAACTTAGGTTGGTAGATTCTACCAACATGTTGGAGCACCAAGCTCTAGCTCTGGTATAGTATTATGTTATGTTGATGTATTGGCTACCGGACTTTGCCTGGCAGTCTACTCTCCCCTTGTTGATTTAACTACCTACCTACAGTATCGCTGATCATGTACTCATCTGCTGTGTATACACCATACACAGGAACAAGAGCTATCGTTCAATGCATTGGACGATTAGTTTCCTTGACGACACGACATTTCCCCCAAAGATCTTCTCAGCCTGTATCATGAATAGCAAGCCCGTTAACATATACTTGACCTAGGTACTGGAACCTCTCTATTCACTCATTCATCGGCCCACTGTTGATTCTCGTAGTTTTGTTGTGTGACAACACCTCGGGCTGCATCATCCGATCCCCCGCAGACCATCCTTTTGACCAATCTGATATGCGCCCAGTCAATCTCTCTAATGGCAGTAACGACAAGAGTTAGGCCGATTGCGACGTTCGGATCTCTCCTAGGCTTACACACACAACGACATAATTTGGGCTCCACGCTCGTA
This sequence comes from Daldinia sp. FL1419, assembly GCA_025201765.1. Taxonomy (NCBI): domain Eukaryota; kingdom Fungi; phylum Ascomycota; class Sordariomycetes; order Xylariales; family Hypoxylaceae; genus Daldinia; species Daldinia sp. FL1419. Next base: position 29,954 of record MU623370.1, read on the forward strand.
TTTAGGAACGCTGCACTTTGGCGGTCTAGCTGTGTGCCTACTCGCCAGTTTGAAAGAATTCCCACGGGGTACGGAAGCTGATCTTTAAATAGGTCAATAAACTGGAAATGTTGGTTTCTTTGCAGACTTTCGCGACTTGAATACGTCACTCTTGCGAATAGCTCGAAAACTACATCCTGTCGATTTCTTAGACAATGGACTGCCTCGTTGACTAACTCTCCTATTCGAAAGCATGTTCGTAACACCGTACGCGGCGATAGTTCCGAGACGGCAGAACGATCCCGGACCTTTTCCGGGAAAGGCGGTCGCACGAATGGCCTTAAGGGCAAGATGTCTTCAATGTGAGCATTGCACTCAGTAAGTTCCTCCTTGTAAGCGATATGATCCCGTAACAAAGCGTTAGCTGTGTCTGGAGAGTTAGTATTCGATACGTCGTTCGGAATTGTGCTCTTCATAGTATATACGGCGTTCCAATCAACATCTTCACCAAGATCATCCTGGCCACTATCCGGGTTCCCCGACGCGTGTACTGTTTGTAGAGGGCTTAGCCTATCCGGAGACGAGTGCTGTAAATTCGGGTCATATTCCGCCGCTGACCTTGACTCATAATCCCATGCCAGAGTGAGACTCGAGGGTGGTAGATGGACCTCCTGGACGCTGTCCAGAGCCGTTTTGAGGAGACGGGTCATATCGTCCTCCGTCAAGCCATTATCGAGAGGATATTCATCTTGGACATTATCGCCGGCGTCAATGCTTACATTCTCTTGTTTGATTGATTTGGCTAGAATCCCGTTGTCGTTACCGACAGTGTTGCGGGGGTGCGTATTACCTAGATATCCTGAGCTAGTGGGCCGCCCAATAAATGTTGTGCCGACTGGACGATTACGATCCAAATTCCGAGAGGCATCAATTGATTTTGGTGTATTAGGAAACGCTATGGGAACCCTCGGCAGGTTATCAGCTATGAAAGAGCTGTATACTACATCTAATTGATCTAATGGTTCCACTACAAAGTCATGATTCTGTTGGTTCCCGAATTGGTACGGCGTTGGAATAGAATACGGGGTTATATCGTAAGGAGCTTCTAGTGCGTTTTCCATCTTGGAAAGGGGGATGCGGCCATTTGTAGCGTTAGATTTCGTTACTCTAATGGTTTGGAAGGGGCCAGAAGGCGATGTCGCAGCACGTAGAGATGGTTTGTGAGGTAGGTGGCTTGCGCCATTATTCTCGTAGGCGTCTCGGTTCCGTTTCTGACTCTTGTGCTGAGCGCTGCTTCCTCCCAAACGTGTATTCGGCATTTCTTCGTTAATAGCTGTGATATCGTCGAGATGAATGTATAGAGCATCGTTTTTTTATGCTGATTTACAATGCCAATGCCTTGGTCGCTCAATTGGTTAGGGTTACTCACTACGAGGAATTAGGGCGGCTTGTATAACAAGAGTCGAAAAAGCGTCTAGTCTTGAGTGAACTGGTAAAGAGTGTAAAGGGGGAGGAGTCATAAATCCCAAAGCGGGTGGCTCTTCGCGCTTTCCATTTCTTGTACCTACCTAGGTAGGTAGGTACTCAGTGGAATTATAGGTAATCGCAGGTATAATGGCCTTGTCTACAAGAGCTAGTAGCTCGGTAGATAATACTTCAATTTGGGAAATTGCTCACAAGATGAGGACGATGAAGCAAGTACCACCGACTAAGGTTGGTTAAAGGGAAGACCTTATTAAGTCCATAATAGCTTTTAGTTGATTAATCAAAGATTCACCTAAAAGAAGTGACATGCTACATGTAATGGCCAGTGGCCGCATTACTGTAACATATTGATTAGACTAATTATCGCACCCCGCTCCAAACTGGTTTCCCGCAACTTGAAATTCACCCCAATCTTTCATCTCGATACCGGCAACCGACAACCAGCTAGCTACCTAGACCTACGTGCATGCCCAACCTAGGTAGAGGTAGACTTACATCTAGGTTAGGTCACTACCGGCAGCGCTGACCTTTATTATTATTATTTTTTTTATTCCGTATTGTCGGAGTCCTCCTTCGTGTTCTCCCGATCTAAATCCAATCATACAGGGCAAAATTCGAACAGACACACCTAACCTAGTCCTTGAAAGCCGCGCGCTAAGCCGTTTGGCCTTTTGCCTTTCGCATTTTGCATACCTCTCTCTGCCTTCAGGGCTCTTATCAGCTTAAAGGTATTGACCGTACTGCACAGGCCTCTTTCGACCAAAATCCAGTCAGCCTAGGTACCACAAGAAGGCATACCTACATGACTTGTGTATTGGAAATCAAAGGTAAATTGAAATTATTTGCTACGTTGTGTCGCCTTGATACGAAACATTTTCCTACGTGTGTCTTTTCGCTCGTCCGCTCATTCACACGCGTTGTACGCTCTATGCGCACCACCTCATTCACTCTACTCCATACACATTGCTTACTTCGGGGCTGTGGCATCTAGACTTACGAATATATATATCTACCTCTTATTTAAAATATCTAAATAGTTCACGTTGCCCAATACGATTTTATTCGTTTGTTTCATATCAAGTCCTTGTTTCTAGCATCGGCTGCCTGCCATCATGTTCTCTCAAGTAAGTCGCACATTCATTTGAATTCTCATATAATATTTCGATTTTGGATAAGATCTTCCATATCGACGGCTTCCATACTTGTCTTGGGCCTCATTTATTATAGTCGTCGTATTCATCTACTTACCTTTTATATATATATATATATGTATATATTTGCATCACTACTTTGCGCCTCAGATGAAAACCGCGCTTGTTAATATATCAAACTTATATATGGACTATTTTAACCTATTTAATAGAAAAAACCATACTCGGCTGTCACTGTGACCGTCGAGCGCCTCACTAGCGAACAGTACGAAGAAGATGATCTTAGCGGGATTCCCGACTTGGTCGAAGTTATCAAACTTCAAGCATCTGGCCCCGCGGAAGCTGCCCGCGCCCTTAGGAAAAAGCTCAAGTACGGCAGTGTCCACAGGCAACTTAGATCTCTCGTGCTTCTGGATGGCTTAATTCAGAATGCTGGCCCGCGTTTTCAGCGTACATTTATAGACGAGCCTTTGCTCGAGCGCTTGCGTGTTTGTGGAACTTCAGACTTGTCAGATCCTGATGTCAAGAAGAAATGTTCTGAGTTGTTCCGGGGCTGGGCTGCCGAATATAAAAATACCCCAGGTCTTGAAAGAATTGCTATGTTATATAAGGTATTAAGAACCCTCCATAGACTTGAGGATCTGAAAATTAATTATGATAGGAACTTCCGCGGCGTAAACAAGTCGTCACTCAAGCAAAATCTAAGGTCTTGCGGGAAACAGAACAGGACCCTTTCCGCGACTCTGAGGACGAAGCTGAACAAACCCCTGTCTCACCAACATCCCCATCCCAAGCTTCATCCTCGCGCCAGCCCGTTACTTACCCTCAGCCTTCCCAAACTGTACAGTCCTTTAGTCATGTCAAATCGCAATCCGGCTCCGGTTCTAGTTCCTTTTTCTCTGGCTCCTCCAAGGACAAGGATAAGAAGAAAAAGGAAAAGGAAAGAAGTAAGAGGAAGCACAAGCCTTTTAACCTCGAAGCGGAAAAGGACGCCATGAAAGTTGCGATCGCCGAATCCTCTATTGCAGCCACAAATTTGACCAATGCACTCCAAAGCATAAATCGAGAACGCGAAAGGATCTCAGAGAATACCGCAGCCGTGGAGCGGTTTGAGACTTGTAAGAAGCTTCGAAGAAAAATCTTACGCTATGTATGTCTTAACCCAGTGTCGTATGGGGACATTTACTTACTCTAATAGATCCATCACGTCGAAGATGAACAGTGGCTTGGCGGTCTTCTCCACGCCAACGATGAGCTTGTAGTTGCACTCATGACCTACGAGCAATTAGACCGCTCTATTGATGCCGATAGTGATTCAGAGGACGAACTTGCAGAACAGGCACATCTCTATAGGAGTAAGCGATTCTTACCGTAAAGGTCATTTATATTTAATATTAACCAATGATAGTGGCAACAGAGAAACACAAGCAAGCCATGTCGCCGACAAGCCCGTCTAGCCCTGTGTCAGACATGGCTCAACTCAGTATTAACACAAGCCCTCCCCCTAGACCGATGCCCCCACCGCGGCCATCTGCTGCATCCAAACCAGTGATAGCCCATCGCCAGCCTTCCCCTCCGGATTCGGAAGAAGACGACGAAGATGAAAACGATCCCTTCGCTGATAGAAACGCAGTGACACCAAAGGTGGAGGGGGACGAGCCTAAGTGGTAGATCCTCCTGGGATTGTTCCTTGCTCTCTACGTAGAATGATACGGTAGATTCCTACGAAGGGTTTCATAATGTATGGGTCAATTGCAAGATACCTTTTCCGAGCCAAAGGCTGACTCTATCCGTTAGCTTTTATCTTTAATCTTTAGTATACCTAGAGTATCAAGACTTCTATCGCTTTTTATCAATGAATATGTAGCAAATTGTAGCCAATTAGGAGAAACCGATGAATAGTCCATCTGATAGGAGAATGCCTAAAGCTTGTCTTCATACCCATTTTACTTTTCCTTATATTAAGCTCCTGTCATTCACTATGCGTCAGCGAGAGAGATATTTTTATCTATACCTTTATCGATCATCATGTTGCAGATCGTCCTGTGGCTAAAACAAGATGATCATATATATTCCATTCTAGAAGATTTTCCTCTACGTAGGTAGGTAGCCATGCTAAAGGACAGCAAATTTCAGCTCCACTGATCTTAACCCCTTACCCCTTTTCGTCTTTATATTCCCACTTGCCATTCTTCCAGGCGTGATATTCTACAATGCAACGCCATAGAAGAAGGACTACCCAAATCCAATACTTAAAATTCCTTCGCGCTCGTCGTAGCCTATCAGCATGTTCATGCATGTCAGACCTGATGTCCGCTCGGATATTATCAACAGTGTACGTCTAAGTCGAGGCCGTTCTATCATATATATCCAAAGCATATGCTACCTTTTACCGCGCCGGATTCGCCTCGTGACGAATAATGCTCGTGCGAATATTTTTAACGCTTATTACTAAGGCCATTACAGCCTGCATCGTAGGCCTTGCTTCCTCTTTACCAAGCCTCAGTCGGGGGTAGTACATAGTCACAGGGACTTAACTAATTCAAATACATAATACTGCTATACTTGTCTATACGAAGCGCGCCAAGTGTCCACATGACTTTTGAAGAGGATCCAGACATCCCCTATAGTCTCGTGCTTCGAAATCTAAGTCTATTTACCACTAGCCTGGCTTCCTATGTTCTATATGTAGATGACCCATCAAGAAACTAGTACTCAGGTAGGTAGCTATACTTTACACACGCACGCGACCGCTGTCAAGTAACGACCTCCAGACTACCTACCAAAGTATACGGCGCGGATGTCTACTAACCGGCCTCTGCGAACCAGTACTCCCAGCAACATCCCAGATGCCCTTTGCCGTGCTAACGAACCGTATCTCGTCACTACTACATCTCTTGGTCACTACCAGCCACATCGCCTCCCACCCCCTCGGGAATCTGACAACACGCATGCCCAAACAAACTCCCACTAACCGCGACCGCGAATCGCTAATCTAAGATCGCTACGGCAATCCACAGATCCCGAGGAGTTGGATTGAGTAAGGTGTAGCGCGCATACACGCGGAAGAAGCTCCTGTGGATAACTCACCTCCGGTCCTACTGACCTAGCCCTTCTTGGCCTATGTAGGTATCTACGCCTGCTTCGATCCGTAGTTACCAGAACGGTAGGTAATGTAGAACGACTTAAGGCTGGAGCCTGCGCGCGAGAACCATAACCTATGACGCAGCGGGCTATCTCCCAGGGAATACACTACCGGCCCAGGGTCCGCTTTTCCTTTTATTTCCCCTTCCTATTCCCAGCGCCCAGCAGAGCGCCCTATCTCCCCAACCCTGGAATACGAGGCAGTAGACAACAGCGCGGGAGCGAAACTAAGGGGGGCTAGCGAAACCTTAGCAGGGTAAGCTGGCGCGGAATAGAAGGGGAAAAAAAAAAAAGACTTGCTGCTGACCCTCCTCTTGGGAAATAGGTAGGTAGGTAACTATGGCGTCAATGTTGCCGGATTTCGCTATTCAGGTCTCCCTCCTCGAGCCTTGCTGTTCCCATCCGCGGCTGCGTCTGCCAAGGACACCAGCGAGAAGGAAAACTGGTATCGGTACCTAGGTAGTCAAGGGCAGGCTAGCGCCCGATAAATCGGATACTATGGTATCATGGTGAAGCATGTACCGGTAAGTCGTCCAGCCGAAGTTTTGCTAGCTTATCTTTATTTCAATTTTAAATTAGTTTCTTTTTTTCTCCCTGGCTAGACTAAATGGTATGGATGGATGGATGGGTAACGAGTCGCCGTGGTGGGATAGGACGGAGTAATTTAGTTAGTCTAGCCTTGTCAAAGGAAAACTGTATCTTAGGTATGTACTCTAACTTAGAGAGCCTTTTTTTTCCAATCCAGTGTGCCGGAGCACACTACAGCCGTCCCTTGGGAGGGAGGGAAGGGGACGTGGTCATCGCGTAATGATGTACGTGTAGTTAGCTGACGGCGGCACGTGTAGCCCACGGCTCTAGAGCTAAGATTTAGGTGGTGCCGAAACGGTCTCCGCGAGGCTGGGAGAGAAGTCGACAAGCCCCAAAAAGGGCCAGAGTCAAAATGCTCGAGGTACCGAGGCCTCCCTCTTGCTAGTCCAGACTCTCTTCTTCCCAGGGTTTCGGTTCGTGCTAGTCCCTCTGCTCTAATGCGGCTCAAAACTCTGTCTGACGTTGAGGTAGGGTGGATAGTCCGCGCTGGCCTAGAATTAAAAAAAGTAAATTCGATAAATTCGAATATATTATTTTATTTTTATTGGAGGCGAAAAATCATAGAATATTATCCATTTTTCCTACTCGGATAGGAGATATTTAGAGTTTTCGTGATCGCCATGCCCATGGGGTTCACTTCACCCACGACGGATAACCATAATTGCTTCCAAAGTGCAATACCTTGCGGAGAGAATAATCCGCGGTACCCAATAGATAACCTAGACGTTTATGGGCTGGCTCCGATCAAATACAATGGGGAATTTTGCTCTTCTTTACTTAGAAACACCTATGTGACTTAGTATCTCGTGCTTCGCACACGGGATCATCACGCTACGTTGGACGAAAGAATTGATAATGTAGTCGATTCCGTTGGCCCGGAACGGGATCTCTCAGCTGCTCGAAGGCAGCTATTGAAATGCGCAACCGAAAGACGCTCCTCGCTGGCACTTGTCAGACCGACGTTACATGGCTTCCCCTTACCGGCAGGCTCCGCGAGCCCTCAGGTAACGCGTTGTCGGGGCCGGTGTTGTACCATAGGGCTCACCGGCGCCGTAACGGTTATAGGCCGCACCGCAAGGCCAGCATCAGGTCACCAGGGATCCAGGTCGGGTCTCGCGGGCAGCTAGCTACGTACGGGTTGGGAGCGATCGGCGACTTCGAAGGGGGGAAGGGGAGGATCTGGTCCTTTGCCGATTTTTCCCTCCCATCTGACATCCGATGTACTAACCGCCAGGGCCCCCGTACGTAGCGGCTCTTTCGTGACGCTACCCATAAGCCTCGGAGGCTACGTTACGTAGCAGGGGGGGTTGGGTAGTGGTGATTTACATAGTAACTAAGTTGTAGGGGAAAAAAAAGGGGGGGGACTAGGAAAATTCTCCTTTCATCGTTGTTGCAGAAAATGGGAATTGTGGAGGTTTTGAGGGAATCCGTCTGTCAGAATTTTTTCCTTTGAGAGATGATGACGACTTTTGGCACCCGCGAAATTATCTGGTGCGCTCCACTTTCAAGGAACTAGCCACCATATGTACTGTATATCCATCCATCCTTACATATAGTGTAGACTTACATATAAACAAGACGGATAGACATATGCTGCCACTACACTACGTACGGTAGTATATTTACGAGATCTGAGCTAGAGCTTTTAGAAAGTCCCGACGTCTCGGCCCCACGTGGTTAGAGAAAGGTAAAACAGGACGCGATCCACGCCGCTGGAAGTTCTCTCCGGCTCTTGGTAGTTTCGCGTCAGGACTCAGGAGTGCCCGATACATCAAGATTTTCCCTGAAATATGGAATCGTTCATCCGCAGGGTGTATGTATGCTGGTATATACTGGTAGCATGTTCACGTTCGTATGTGTGCGTGTAGGTGTAACTATATACATACATACTAGACATGTGATATCCGCTTCATGCCTACCTAGAGGTATGTTTGTTAGAAATTGACGTACAGCACATCTAGCACGCGGTAGGGAGACGAGGCAAACTTATTTGCTTTCATCCTACCCCCCTCCTCGGCTACATGGGACGCGTAACGTGAGCAACTACTCGAAAAGTCAAAAGGGAGGTCTTCAGATTCCATATTTGCCTTCTATTTTCTCCATTTGTTTTCCCTTTCGCCTGAATTGACTCGTAATATCGTAATCTTTATTTCCCCAATCTCTTTCATATCACATGTATCGTGTGACTCCTACTTGCAGTTTTTTTTTTTTTTTTTGCCTTCATCTTGTTGTTTTCCCTCGCGTGGACATCTTTTCGGCGTTATTTAATAGTTAACTAACCTTAGTTATTATAACAGGGAGAAAGAAAAAAAGGCGCTATCCCAATTGGAGTAAACCGAAATTGGATTAACTTCTCGGTCTCTTTCTGGAGTCGAAAAATCATGTGCCAGGCTAGTAACCTTTATGTAAGCAGAAGCTTTTACCTTAAAGCCCCCCCCCATGTTTCCGAGCTTGTGATTGATGCTTCTAAACTCCGCCATCCTAGCCCCGTTCACGTGAATTAAGCTATTCCAAACCCAGTCTTTAACCAAATTCCACTAAAAGTCCAAGCTTCTTTGCCCACACACACACACACATCCATCCGTACCCATGCTAGCCTTATAGGATGTTACAGGATGTACACTCGTACCAACAACCTGAACACTTGTAGAAGCGCTAGAAGTCTTCTAGAAGACAGTGGGGCCGCTCTCCGCAGTGGCGAATCACTTGGCGGCTAAATCAAAGTATCGGTTGGCCAGACCCGGTCGGCCGCCAGAGCCCGTCCGAAAATCCTCAATTGAGCCGAATGGGTGCCGAAGCGGAATCGCAAAGAAAGAAAAGGACCGATGGAATATAAAGGTAGAAATTTGAGTACATGGGTTTATGGGCAGTGGGCGCGGTATACGGTCTTCCCTAGCGCCGGGAGATGGGCAAAGATAAAACACGGATGAATTTAAAAAGGCGACTTTTTAGGGTCTCTTGACATCTCCGGTTTTGTACATGATCGAAGGGGAAACAAGGGAAGATCGATATTATCTGTTATATGTCTTATCATCATTATCATCATTATCATTATCATTATCACTATTTCAAATAGTGCGTCTCAGAATTAATCCACGAGTACGGATCCATATGAGAAGTATGAACCAGATACACACGTACATCATCCATGCGCAAGGGGAAAAGAATAGATAGTATTAATAAGAGAAAAGAAATACCCAAGAATATTCTGTATAGATAAATGTCTAATTGTGGTTTAATAAGTCGCTATTAGACACGATATTCCTAGATTATTTCTAGATACTCAGTATTGCGTAGGCGTCCCCCTGTTAAGTCGTCACAAGCTACGGTTGACAACGCATTGATGCATAGACTTGGTAAGGTAAATTCAAGTCAGCGGGCCTCTCCAAAGGCGTATAGATACCTGTTTAGGTTGTTTAGTTGGTTTAGGTGGTTTAGGTGGCCTAGCCTTGCCCGCAACGACGCCTTGGATGACTCGACTGCACTTCGTATTAACGCCAATCCCCTGGTTTTTGGTCCTAGTTGAATCTATCCCTCTGCGCGCATCTGCCATGGCGCCGCGCTACTGTATATCCATCATGTACTATGTATGTACGGCAATGGTTTTACCCTGTAGATTGTTCCTCTTCTTTAACTAGTATGCTGCTGCTCTCTGCCTTGCCTAGAAGCCTGGCCTGTCACGAGATATTCTCCGATCAACGTCCCCTACCTATAAGCTACGTGCATACATAAAATTTCATCATTTCTACTACTCTACCTACTTACCCGGCTATGTATGTATATCATTAGGCAACCCTGAACAACGCCACAATTTCAATGACTGGCATATGCTAGACGGGAAAGCTTTGCACCAAGCAAAGCGGGACCTAGGAGATATAGCGCCCAGTAATATAATTTTTTTTTTCTTAACGTGTGGGGGGGAAGGAAGAGGAGGAGAATGAGAAAGAGGGGTGAGAGCTTGTATGTAGGCTTGTAGCGCCGATGAGACGTTTTTCGCTGAATAGCTGGTGGATGAGGCTTGTCACTTCGTTTCACTCTTGCAAAAGCTAAGAGGCGATACTGGATCAGAGTGAGGTCCGGGCGGAGGAAGCCCCGGAAACCGTTCAGTCTTGGTGAAGCTATTGTCGTATTGTTGTTTATTATTCCTTATTTTGTTAAGATAAAAAAAACACAACCAAAGTTTAGACTGCATAATCGAGTCGAAGAAATGGAAGCTAAGCTAGTCACGATCTCCAGGTAGCTGTATCAGTGGTGCAGCAGTGAGCATCTGATACCAGGCGCGCGGGGAGGCGCCGTTACTTTGATGCAGGCAGGAAAAGTCGGTGAGGAGTAGTTCTCGAGAGCTGATTTGCGCGCGGCGACGAACGTCTAGAAGGGTGTGGTAGGCCAACTCATCGTGCTGGCAACCACCCCATCGATAAACAGTCGATAAGCCCTATCGAAACCCTATCGTCAGTGAAGGTGTCATGCATGAAAGTGGGCTTATTTTGGTTGCTGTCGTCGTCGTCCTGAAAATGTCTAAGACCAAGACATGCACCGTGCATCACACACATACACATACGCATACACATACACATAGGTACACATTACAGCTCCTCCTATGACACATCGTCCTATACCCTTTTTACCTAAGTTGAAGCTCTATCCGTCCGGTAATGGCAATAACTACACGTAGATGAGTTACTGGCTGTAGATTTGTACCTAACGAATGGAAGGGAGGGAGGCAGGGAGGGGTGAAATGGACAACAACTCTCAATCACGGAGAAGACTTATGACCTCTTTTTTGAACCAATGATAAAATTCGAACACTCTATAAAAAATAAAAATAAAAGTTGAAAGAAAATTAGCAATAAACGTATTTTATATGTAGTTATATCAATTTATCGATTTTTATATTTGCGATATATTAAAAAGCCACGCTCAGATTACAAGAACAACGGGTAGTGGATTGAATACCAGGTAAGGTATGATTAAATATAGACAAGACAGGAAGAGCTTGTAACCAGCTCTTTTCTTGATTTTCCACCAAATAGAGTTGCGTTTGTCAAGAGCCAAAAGGCTCACATTCGCTTACCGCCCGCGCGGGGTGCATCCTATTGGCATCCGATATTGAGCTCGATATTGAGCTCGATATTATCGATGAACCTGCAACTTGACGATATCCGCCCGACAGAATGCCTACCTACTGTTGCTGCCGCTGCTGCTGCGGCATGCGATACTATACTGCAGTGCTACATATATCTGTACGTTGATTATGTAGGTCAACTACATGCTACAAACCCATTGCCTACAGTAAATGCACTGGACATGGCATTCTATCGGACTTAGTCAACCTTCTACATATCTAGTATGTAGGTGGTTATCTAGGTTAAGCCTACTAAAGCCTGGCTCCCTCTACCCTAGACGACCAGCCAAAAGGGGGGGGTATACTGACTGATCATGTATGCTGCCGTACACTACCTCATCCTGCCGATTATCGACAGCTTCATGCTTCTTTTTTTTTTTTCTTTTTCTTCGATATACAGAAAATACCCTAGCACATGGCTGTTCTGAAACACCCCCATTACCAGGAAACAAAAAAAAGTGTGACTTATTAGATGTAGTTACCTACCTTAGTTATGTTGAGAGAGTGAGTTCTACTTTGACAGCCAACTCACCGCCCTACCGTCCTATACCGCCAAGCGCGCGCGCTAGTTATTTTTTTCTATCCTACTTCCCATCAATGTAGAGGCCCGCTTCTAAGCTTGGTAGAGCTCATGTCCAATTACTCCATCGGTACAAGGTCATTCCTTGGTTTTATACGTAGTAGAGCAGTATGTAACAGCATATGTAGCTGCTGGAGGCGGGACAGGACAGGACAGGGCTTGCCTTGTAAAATGACAGCATGGACATGGTGGTAATCCGCATGAACATCGTTAACGCCATAAATATTCCGGAGCTACAGATTCTGGTATAGGTCCTCTTGTCCTCTTAGCTTAGCTAGGTAAAGTAAGCAGAGTTAGCTACCGTATATAAATGGAGCAAAATAGAACTTGTCCTGCTTGTGTAGGAAGAGTGTTGGGCGGTCTAGGTGACCGCAAGCTGTTAGAGGTTTAGTTTCTGTTGGATCTAACATGCTGCGTATGTACGGCGGTCCCGCAAAGATCCCAAGTGACCGAAATCTACGAAGCTAAGCTGCCTACCAGGTAGGTTAGCTACCAAGCTTTTAGAAGCTTCCTGTCGCAAAGCCACCAAAAAGAAAAGAAAAAGAAATACTAGTTAATAAAAAAGAAAAAGCCAATAAAAAAAAGAAAAATAGATAAAAATTCACCGATTATTCAGTCAGGTAGTGATGCAGTCCGTATCTCCAGTAACAAGCAGCCGACTAGACAGGGGAATATCCTCGCTGCGCATCCGAGATGCAGTCCCAAGTAATCAGCCTACCTATCTGGGCACCTATCCACGTACGATACGCACTACCTTCTCGAGCTCTAGCCCTGCTAATCCCGACGAAACTCCATATTCGTCGTGGGCATTTTTGCTTACGATCTTGTACCAGCGCACACACAGCCTTACGCTTGTTGCTCTTGTGACTCTTTGAACATATGTCTAAGTGGAGAGTGACGAAGTTGGGGCTGTTTAGATTAGGTTTGTTTTGGTCTGGAGAGAGACGAAGGGACCCCCTCCGCAGAGCAGTTTTCCGTAAATGCTCGAAGAGTTCCCTAATGCGGGTATGGCGGTAGACAAGTTGGAAAAGCTCTGCGAGCGGGCGGGCGGCAGTCGATAATACCCATAGCCCATTATCCCATTATCCAAACCAAAAAATAAAAGAATAAAAAAATATCAAAAGTATCCATATCTATACCCATATCGATACCCATATTTGGGAACGAGGCAGTTCAGCGTTGATCCTCCACTTGTCGATCCAGGGTCCCCAACTGCAGGATGACCACCTCGCGCAGTGCGCTACGTACAGGTGAGGACATCATCTACATACCGGAGAAGTCAATCGCAAGCGACGATGGGGCACAGCTGGAGATTGTCTGTCTGATGTCGTAGACCGTGTCGCAATCCACGCCGATTTGTCTTCGACCGGTCTGGCGAAAGGTGCTGTCTTTCTTTCCCGAGGCTGCTAGTTGCTTACTATTTGTTCATTGTGGTGTTATTCCGTGGTGATCATACATGTTCTACCTAGGTTATACTTGGGTAAGTTCGAGTTGTTGAGACAAAGAGATCCCCAGTTTTTACCTAGGTTGGAAGAGAAGAGACGAAAGAGGAGAAAAGGGAGGGGGTTTGAAAATTTACAGCACACGGATTACAAGAATCGGACGAATTAAAACGAATTACAGCAAGTAAACTAGTACACTACGATACCTAAGGTGTTGTACCTAAAGATACCTAAAAGTAAAAAAAATAATAATAATAGATAGCGCCAGAGCGGATACAGCCGCAACCGTTATCACCCATATCATCCATCGGAATCACCTAATCAGCACCTATCAGCACCTATCATCGTCCATACAATCTATACATTACCTGGTACGCCTGTAGCACTTTCCAGGTAAAAACGATAGGTAACTCATTTTAAAGTGCTTAACAAAGAAAAGCTTCCCGTAAACTCTACCCATGGTTCTGAATCGTAGGGTAACGAATTCGTCCCTGATCGGGTAGATGGATTCTTGCCAACTTGCCCATCTCCACAGGTTTACATCAAAAGGGAAAAATAAAAATAAAAAATAAAAAAAATAATAAAATAATAAAATAAACCAATAACACTTGCCATACGTTGAACGTACCCTTCGGTTTCACATGTTGACCGTGCCACTATTTTCACTGCGTTCCGACAACATCAAGACTTCTCGAAGCTTTCTTAACAGTCACGTCATACGAATCCACTCTCATATCTACTTGATTGGACTTCATACTACCTCGAACGTACGTTGATGGTTTACAAGGTTCACATTTTAATAGGCGAATTAACATTCAACGCAATTGGAAGACGAAGACGAGATGATGTTGGTGTTCGAGCACGTTTTATTATTTTTTATTTTGGTAGGCCTTGAAGATTTTACTATGTTTTTGTGGTCATGGCGCATGCTTCTTTTTTTTCCCCTTCCCTCCTTAGAGGTCAAGCCGGTCGTAGTTGGTTTGCTAGGTAGCTTCTCTCCAGCACCTTTTGAAATTTTTTGTAGCTAAGGTAGCAAACCTCCCTCTCTTTTCGCCGCGACGGACGTTACAATACAGCTCCCTTCTTTTCCTGCTTTTGGTTCATTCATTCCTTCCTTCCTTCCTTCCTTCGTGAGGTCGCCCTCTAATTCTCCTTGAAATACACACTATGAGTAGTAGAAAGCAAATGTAGCCCTTCCGTTAGGGCAAAATCAAATGCGGACCGTGGTATCATCCGGGTAGCAACGCCGATTAGTGCCAAATAAACATGAAAACTAAAGGCGAGTGCCATAGACACGACGATAAGTCTCAAGCGGGCCGTAAAGCAGCCAGCCCATGCGCTGTAACGGTGAGGCCACACCGTGATTGGTCCGAGACCAACCCACTGGCTAGCCATGCAGTGTGTGATTATCGGCGATGGGACGCCTCGTGATTAAACAACATCATTAAACGCCGGTCCTCATGCAATGCAATCGGTATCGTAGAAAGCAACCACCTTCGCAATGCTTCGTAGAACAAGAAATAATCCAAGAAAATTAAAAAAGTACAAGGCAGCCTGTGATCTGCCATCGAGTGCATGCCAGCGACTCGATTGAGGGTATATTCTGTCGAGGTTCGTGGGATAGGGAAAATTACCAGCCCTGGGCATGGTAACCGCCAAAGTCTTCGCGAGAAAAGTATTGGTTCCAGCTGCTCGAGTTGGGCTCTTCTTGACCCTTGCTCATGTAGGCCTTTTCGGGATATTGCTTCAAATTAGCCACATCGAGAGAAGTGTGTCGCCTTTTTAACACGGCATTGGCGGTTGACGATTTTTGTTGTCGTTCCCATAGGAGTTGGCGCCGTAGCGACTCTGTTAATTCCGTGGCCAACATGTTCCTTCGGGTAGTCCTGGGCGATAACGCAGCTTGGTGATAGTGGGTCTGAGGGTTGACCATGATGGGCTGCGCACCAGTCCTTGGGACCTCATTAATGGGCTTCAGCGGCGTAGATCGTAGACCTCTTCGCATCTCGAGGCCATTATCAGAATCATTAGGAGACGATACTACATTCATGTTTGATGTGTTTTGAAGCGCTCGCGCACGTTGGGGAATAGCGGGCGTCGAATGCGAGGCGTAGTTGCTAAGACCCCTGGCTCGTTCATCTTGCCCAGCGAACATAAGGCTAATCAGTGATCTTTGGGAAGTAAGATTCGCCTTTGACGGTACCCGCTTGAATGTGACTGCATCATCCACACTGGACTTGCCACTCTCCTCAATGGAGTCTTCCCATTCGGAATCATCCTCATCGTCATCAATGGCGCTCTCGTCCATGTAACTATCCGAATGATCGCTAGGCGTCTGGATTGTCCTCATCGTAACCTGGTTGTTGAACGAGGTTTGCTTCTTCTGGCAGTTGAGCATAGAGCCCGGCCGAGAAGAGTGCATGGCACTCTTCAGAGAAGGACTGTTGTCTTCTCCAGACGATCCGCCAACCTCGAACATAGGCCTCTTCTGGGGTGGTGGCATTGTTTTGCGGGGCTCTACGCTTTGAGGCGAAGACTCGTTGCTAGAGGAGTCGCCAAGCTTGAACTTCGCAGGCTGCTTCTTAAGCTGCACCGGCTTAGGGGCGGGCGACGACTTGGGCTCGGGAATTGGGTCCTGAACAGCTGACTTGGGCTCGTGAGATACGCGGAACGAGGGAATCTGCGAGGGCGAGAAACCTCGAATAACGGTCGTAGTAGGAGTCTCTACGGGCTTCGAGTGCGACGGGGTCGGCGCATTCACTGGTTCGGAAGCGGACTCGCTGATCAGGGTCGCGGGAGTCTGCTCTGCCTCTGAGCAGGAGGACTGGGAAGCATCGGATGACTCGACTGATGGAGAGCTCATCGCGGGTAGTGGTGCCAGATTCGGCTCCTTCTCTTGGATAATAGAAACCACCATCTTTTCGAGGTGGTCTGAAGTGATATGGCGCTCGCGGCCCCTACTCCGACTACTGGCACAAGAGTCCTGTCTGACAATTCGAGGGCGGATAATTTCTACGGGGTCGGAAATAGTAGTGAAGTCAATTGCTTCTTCGTCGGCGACGGAATCGACACTTCCTGATAGTTGAGGAAGATCTGATATTTGTTGTTGCGCAGGGATATCTTTCGGTAATGCAGTGGCGGCGGTAGCAGATAATTCCTTGGCTTCGCAGCAGAAGGTCTCTCTATTCCATAATCGCCAGCTGAGGTTTTCTAATCTTCGGCCTTGTTCGACTGAGTCTGCACATCTGGAGAAAACTAAAATATTTGTTAGAAGCTATTGCGAAGACCCACAACACACTAAACCCCGGCTACGAGACAAAAGACCTACCAGTCCACATGCTGAAAAGATTCTGGGGGTTGTTCGTGTCGACCTTGTGGATGACGTTAGGGTCCACGGTAAGGACCAAGCCTTCAGCTTTACAAGGCATGCCGTCTAAATGACTGCTCGGCTGCTGGAGCAGACTGTCTGAAAGTAGTGGATATATGGTGAATGAGGTTTTCGCGAAATCGATCGCGAATATCGAATTGGACAAGAACCCGGTTCCTTGATCTTCCCCAAACGCTGATTAACACGAAAAGAATCGGCACCAAAATTGGAATGCTGGCGAGAATGTTCTTGGACGTTCTTCGAAGTACGACGGCGAGAGAAGGGAGGGTTGTGTGTATAAGTGCCGAAACTGGTACTGTAGCTTCTGATAGCTCCTTGTATAAAATACCCGGCGTACTAGGTCGCTGTGGCTGTCGATTAATGCTAGTCAAGATTATGCTACGACCGCCGACGTTATTGACACTTGAGAGTTTAACAACTCTTCGTAGTTCATGGTGTAAGTTCATAAAGAAGGGGAGAAAGGAAGCGGATAGGTGTTGTACATATGTATTTGATAGGAGGGAGTGGAGTGGGTAGGATAGGTGGAGGGTAGAAGGCGCGGTGTGCAAGGTCACTCCTCACTGGGTCCGGTACGTACTGTATTTTCAATGTATCTACGTAGATACGTACTCTTGTACTCTATTATTCACTATGGGTCTCCGGGGGTGGTGGCGGCGGAACTAGGATCAGGGGATCAGGGGCGGTCGCAACCCTTGACAACACGCGCAGAGGTACCTGTTTTCCAGTATCGAGGTACGTACCTTACAAAGTACGTACCGGCTCTCGCTTCCCTCTCCGATAAATGGGTCGCAGCGGCCAGACTGGTCCCGAATTGTCCTCTTTAGTGTATCTGAAATACTACCTCATTGAGGCATAGCTAAAAGCCTAGCGCACCATCTAGACCAAACTGGGTATCACATGCCTATTGAGGCACTTAAGGCCCTTCTCTGGAGTACCCGGAAACCCGCCCGCGGTCAATAGGTCCAGTTTCCCAATTCAATCTTCTTCCTACAACTGACCAGCAGACCCTTTTGCCTGGGACTGCAAGCGGTTCGTTTTCATTGTCCAAGGCAAGGCACATGTTACCAATTTGTTCTGCTAGTTGTTTCCAAATTTCCAAAGCGGTCACGAATATTTGCGAACCCGGCCAATGGGTGCAAGCTTACAGTAGGTAGTAAATACCTAGCTAACCCAGTATGTAGTAAAATGCGTTTAATACTATCCATCAATCCAGATTATTGATACTATTGAACACCTACCGATACACACTATCATGTATCACGCCCTTATTTCGCCTTACCCATCCCATTCGTTTTCAGCAATCCATCAAAGTCCATACTTACGAATGTCTAAAACTGCACCGGGTTATGACAGGCTAAAAACAGTGCATTGTGAGCTACACATGACACCTGACGGTTCGATCTTCCTTGAAACGCTCTTTTTTAGTTAGGGACGAGGTTTGGGAAGCTTCACAAGATGCCTGCGGGATTATGTTTGCGGTGTTTGTTGTGAAGTACCTAAACATACCAATATAACTCCGGCCGACTAACAGCAAGCCTCATGCGCCAAACCCAGCTATGAAATGGTTTATACACTTTTTCTTCTTACGGCGTGGGATAAAGAAGCACGGTAATTATAAATTTTGCATTGCAGATGATAAAACTAAGCGAGCAAACGAGCCCTAGTTACTGTATAAGGGAGGGTCTTTCTTACGCTAAGAATATTCGTTACATTAGTTAATGAATAAATATTCCCGCAAATGTAGGGGACGGAGGATGAGAGGCAATCGTGACCACTGAGGTATCTGTGTATCTGCTTTAGGCTGGGTAATTGGGTTTATTTATTTGACATCCGTTTGCTGCCTGTGCTCAATATGGTAATATTTCAAGCATCGTGATCCTTGGCTGCGTTAATTAGTAAGTAGCCAGAGGTTGAAGCCCTTCGAGGTCACAGGGGTGATGACCATGCCACAAACGTCCGCAAAGATAGGCAATCGGCAAAGGTTACAGAATTGTATGGCCGTCAATTCGTTCGGCCGATTTGGACTCTGGCCGAGTAGATACAAGATAGTATTAAGAGGACATCAGAGAGGGTATTGCCGCTCGCCATTGCTAAGACGGAAGCACGTGCTGACTGAAAGGCCGTTGCTTGGATCAACGGTCCTTTATTGCCTAGATCCGGCTAGAATGTTGAGAATTGCGTTGCAAGTGGCCCTCGTGATACTTCCCTTCTAATATGAAACTTCATCGAGTTATTCTTTAGTCAACGGACCGCCCCCGCGTTTCCCCCCCGTCATAGCCGCCCACGAGTTTGAGTGCGGCTGTTGACTTAGGTCGACTTGGACTGTCGTGGCTAGTCATTTGAACGATTTAGTGACAATGACAACACAGTCTTCTCCGAGCACGTTACCGAAAAACAAGTTGCCAGCACATAACACAGGTGTAAGATGAAGCCTAGCTTATACTTCTTGTAGGCCTCTCGTAGGCCTCTTGTAGACCTCTTGTAGACCCTCTTTGCGTCCTCTTTTGCGTAGCTATACTCACGAGTATCGCCCCGTGAAGGTATCTCGACTTGATCAGGCAGACACTCGTCTTGTGCCATCAGCAAACCGGTGAGCTACGTATTGTGCTGTACCCTTAGGCATCTTCGCGACCACAGGAATGCACCAAACGGCAGATGCTGCGGAGGACATCGGCTCGTACGGGGGGGATATTGTGACAGCCACTATTGCTGTGTATGGACCTCTGCTTGGACCTCCTCAGACTTCGACAACGAATGGTGAGTCAGCCGAACTCTCAGCCACAGTCGAGAACTCCGTTCCAATTGAACCCGGCAACCCCCACAGGTTGTATAGCTTGGCTCCAGATCACGAATCTACAACAGAGGCATAAGGGCGACACAACAGCCTTGTGTTCGATGGTACGATACAATCTAGTACCAAGTAACCCCTCGTACAAAGATCCCAGATGATACTTTAATGTGGTGTAATATCATAGTAAGTAAACGATAACACACGATCTACAATATCATATGTACCTACCTATTTATTGTTGAATGTTATATGAAGTGCTACCACGATGGGAAAAATATCACGTAGCTAGATGCTCGAAACACATGAGCATAGATATGTTTTCATAATATTGGACGGAAATAAGTACCTTTTAACTAAGTACCTTAACTATTATTACTTAAAATATGAATTCGACTTTATAACTAAGTGAACCCCGAAGGATCACCGGTGATAGGATTTAATCCTCTTTTACTTTAGTTTCCTTTCTCTAACTGTCTTCGCTTCAACAATTGGGATGAGACGAATATGAGATGAATTGTTAAATAAATATAGGTTTTCTTTTTTTTTTTTTCCTTAGCGAAGGTAGACTCATCATCATCACATTTGCATTCCTCTAGAGCATCAATATCACGTAGCTTGTGACTGTTTCGTTACATTTTTTTTCAGTGCATTGCCTCTTAAGCATAGCGCCAACAAATGGATAATACCCGCCAATCGGCCAACGTAACCCCACGCCGAGATGGTAAATTCGTCGCTTATCACACCTAGCACTAACATTCCATCACATTTGCGCGCCGTCGACGAGCGCCAAACTTTGTATCGTGACTTATTACCGCACAAACTACCACCAAATTTCCATTCGCGCGCGTCACCAACGCGCGAGTCTCGGTCGATTGTCGACTCGGCATAGCAAGGCACAATTGTCCTAAGAAGAACGACAGTGTCATGTTTTTCAATCGTGTCATGACGTGGATGGTTCATGTAATTGTAATAAGGGCATTATGAGCTACGTCAAAGTCATCATCTGATCTTGCACTGCGCTTAAATCATCTCAAATCATCTCAAATCATCGCGTCCTTCTTCAAGTTTTCAATGGCCCACCGGTGTCGGGCAATCGGGATTTGCTGGAGCCTCTCCAATAGGCAACAGCCTCGTCCCCCCATATCGAGCTTGTGAGAGCTTGTCAGAGCTTGTGATTCCTCAGTTCCTCCACCATTACACAACTCCCATGTTATAGTTATAATTATAATGTATGATCGAAATCCCAGCTAGGCCCAAACACTCCCTTCCATGCCAGGCACGGCGGCGAACGATCGTCCAAGCCAACCAGTATTCTATCAATACGGGTTGCAAGCGTAGTAACTATACTTTACCAGTGACCGAACATCGACACCTCCATCCCGCAGTAGATCATCTCTTAATAGCAGGTTTGACAAGTTCGCTGTCAAGTCGTGATACATTCTAGAAGAAATGATGCCCAGCCTGGATTGCTACCTACCTAACTTTACATGGAAAGACTGCTACGGCGGTGTCCCGATATGCTGAACTCCTCGAGATATCCCATCCCCGACGTGGGATGCACTGACCGCGCTACGTTGAATCAGGCAGGCGGCATGGCCTATTCGCCAGAAGCGTACCTATCATGCACCATCATTTCTCCCACGTTTCTTCGACGAAACCTCGGGTTTCCGAAGACTCTGTTGGACCCACTTGCACTACCGGCCAGCTTCTCATCATGGGGAGAGGACCGAGCCTGGGACACTTGGAACAGAAGGAGAGCAAACGATCGTGAGACCACGGACACGGGTTGGAGGTGTGCTTCTGTTCTAGAAACATAAAGACCCCTGATTTCGCCCTTGTAGCTTTGATAAGTGGTATCTTGTCTTAGAGGTCGACCTTCATTCGCCATTTGGGCATCAAGTTACGAAATTGGGCAAGATACGAGCGAGAACAACCCCAATCAAAAATTCAGGAACGAACCAACATTCTGGGGAGCTATTGGAGAAACCTGGCCAAGTACCGGCCACCAGGTAAGTCCTCGAAGAATAACAAAATACATTCTTATATACGAGCACATCTGCAGCTATGCACATGATATACACCCTATGTAAGGTTGTCTTCGCTCTATCTTTTTTCTCCACGACGGAATGCCCCGCCAAGAACAAAGCATGTTAATATCGTCGGCCAAGCTGGAAGCGAAACGCCATAGCTGCATGAACAGGCGTGCATTACCATCGAGTATCTGCGCATTGCCGCCGTACATAGGCTTACATGAGAGTAAGAAGCCAGTATGCACTTCAGACGGTCAAAGGAGTCTTGGCTCTCGTCGAATTTGGTTCTGATAGAAAAACAGACAAAGGATTCGAAGCCCCCCACGCGTATTAGAAATTACCGTAGCAAATTAACCCCGAAGTCTTTTCGGTGATGCAATTTTCTGGCCATCGTGGTGCACGTGTTTACATACACACAGGCTTCTCCAACAATCCCAGAAGCTTCTATCATCCTACTGGAATATGTCGTTTCTTAATGATTATTTTGTTATATTATACTTATTTTAGTGATAATAATTACATTTACCAATTCAGTTACCTAGCAACGCCGCATATGCTAAGGTTGGATAATTCAACTGCAAACCCCCATGTTCATTGGTATCACGTCATAATCATTTTACGAGCGAGACTCTCCAGACTTTGCCAGGTTACTCCAAAAAAAAGTCTAATAACAATCGTCTATCGATTATCAGATCGTGACAATCGATAACTCCGACCTTAGAGAAATCTTAAAGGTTTCTTAATTGTCCCCCACTTTCTTCCCCCCATTTTCCCATTTTCTTACCCCTTGACCTGGCTGACAATCCTAGCCGGGCACACTTCCCCGGAACTGGGGTGCGATGAGCTGTGACAAGGGATAGGAAGCATTGGGAATCCTAATACCCTTACACGAGGTAAGCATCGTCGGCATACCTTTGACCGAATATGGAAATACGTTACAGAACGACGAGATAACTATCTTTTTTTCTATATGCGATTTCATCTCTATTTTTTAATAGTAAATTACACTCGAACCTAATGCTACTTTACGCAGAGAGCTTAGGTATGATCGCGTTCTCTTGTGTAAAATATTTCATCTCACCAAATAACGTTAACTAGTACTGATGCTTTTCGCTTGTATACCGTCTCTTAGCTGTTAGTTCCGAGAAAAGTAATTAAGCATCTGTGGCAAATGCTACTCCGATGCACTTTGTAATCCCTTACATAGTATGTGTGTACATGTCTGAATTATCGTAACTTACATAAACACGACATGCCAGGATCCGGCAATTTCAAGAAACTTGAAATGGAGCCAACCTGTCAACTCGGCTTCTGGTAATTGGGAATTGCAAAGGGAGACTCAAAACGTGGTGAATGGGGCGTTGCGACGAGGGGCAAGGAACGGGGGACAGTATTTTTGTTACTGTTACCGTCTAGTTGGTGCTATGGAAGTCAGGTGAGTTAGAAACAAAGAACGGGGCAACCAATTGTATGTACCAAAAAGCTCGTTACATAAGAAACATGATGCGTAGCAGCTGCGCCAGTAAACCCCACATCGTTAGGGCGCAGGCATTTCAATCGAGGCCATTCTTACGGTATTTTTGTTTAAGGTAATTACGTCGTCTTTTTAACCCTCGGGGAACTTTCCGGAGAGTATCAAAAAGAAAAGAAAAGAAAAACCACAAACATAAACGTCTCCTGGAGTAAATCTTTCCCTACTTAGCCTTGCTCGAACCCTGAGCCTTGCTTTTTCTTTTTTTTCATAACTTATCAAATAAGTAAATAGTGTTCGGCAGCTCCCCGAAACATTTAACCTTGGTCCTCGGGTATTGCTCCGACGTTTCGGCTGTCGTAATCTCTCCCTTTCTCCCTCCGCGCGAACGTTGACCAGTCGTTGGCCCGAGAAAATGTCTTGCGTGTTGGGGTAACCCTTAAGGCAACCAAAAAAACCAGGAAAGCAAACTCTCACATATATGATATGTAGTATTTCCCAGACCGCAAGATATACGCAAGATACGCGTAGGCCACTTACACCCAGCGACCCGGTACTCAAATGCCTTAAGATCCAAGCGGAACGCGTCCCGCCAGCCTCCTTTGCCGTTTGCTTTTTGCGATGCGTCATGATTCTGAATACTAATCATCAAATACCAGTCACCAGCAGGACGGCACGCTAACGTGGAGATTGCAGTACAGCGCGCAGCCTCTGAGGATCGAAGCTAGATGTGCGTTTTACGGGAGTTGCATATACCCCTAGCTTCTTTCAAGAGCCGACTCCCACATTCCCGGAAGTCCAATGGACTGAGGCTTGATGGCAGTTTGATGGACTTTGTTACCTCTACCCGATCTTGGTGACCCAAAACCCTTGGGTCATCTGCTGCATGTATTACGGTAGACTTATTGGTAAGATCGCCATGCTGCTTAAGCTCCCGAACAGATCAGAGAATCGTTCGCGATCTTCAATGCTCTAAAACTTGGAAGCGAGCGCCTCTCGAGATAAGCGAGGAGTGAGGCCTTAAAGGGATGCACGATAGGCTGAGAACGCTGCAACGGGGTCTAACCGTTTGTACCGGCGGATAGTTCCATATCCATACATACTTGCTTTTTGGTGCTTTTTGGGTGAGATGGCTGTGATCAATCTGTGGACGTTGAAATAAAAAATTAATTAAAATAAAATAATATTCATCATCGTAGTTACATTAGTACCCCGAAATATTCTAATTATTCTCTGTGTAAGTCAAATACGCCTTCCCGGGACTTGCGGTTGCTTTTGGCGTTGCTCTCGACAACATCTCGAAGAACGATTGGTGTGTGCCAGACCATAGTAACGCACGACCAGGGTTCAATCTAGTGCTGTCCCCGCGATCTATGTCTCGATTTTATCAGCCGCAGCGTTTGTCTCCCGTGTACACAGATGACAAGTCCTCGGGTCGATGAGTCCATCATCATCGTCGTCGTCAACCTACTTCCATGCATTATATCGCAGCCTCCTATCTTAATTTTCCCTCACCGTGACAAGGGATTCATCATGTGGACCCGTGTTGGGTATTATTACTAATGTTCCCTATAATAGCTGAGCGAATTCATCGCTCACCGGACTACCACTTTAGGCAATTCTCCGCCCCGCCTTGCTGCACGAACCCGACGGACAGAACATGAGAAGTGATGAGTGATGTTACAGTAGATTCGAGATTCAAATTTCGAAAGCGTTTCGCCTCAATGGCGCAATGTTAAGTGATGAGAATGTAAATCGGTGGTTTTAGGATCCTACCCGGACCAACAGCCTAGCAGCCCAGCCAAACCTGCGTACCCGCATTCGTACTGCCGCAGGCACCGCATTAGCAGATTTCAGGGGCATTTCAGCTTACAGATGAAGGTCTCGCTCTTTTTTCTTTCTTTTTTTAATGGGTAGCTTATCGTTCGGACCGCAAATCAGGACGTATCAAGTCCGACACGATAGAAAAAGTGGACGGCAGAAACTCGGCCCTTCTCGGTGAATACCAAGGTGAGCTAGAAAGCACAGACAATGATACATACGATACGATACTCAAGGTACGCTTCATATTTAGTGTAGTTAGTTATTTAGCATATACAAATATACATGCATGTAGAAGTCTAGATGGACCAAGTTATGAAACAAAAACTACATACGAAACTACCTATTTGGTAATACATTTGTATTGTTGATCAGCAGCCTATCAAGTGTGCCATAATTGCTGTCACGTAATGCACGTTTAGCAGATTCAATCGTGCCAACATCCATTTGATCTAATTGATCTAATCTATAATTGGTTAAGGTTCGTTACGAAGGACTAGTTAAGTAATGAGCGAAAGTAACGTTTTAACGCTTTAACGCTTTAACGCTCTGCGCGCGTGATCCCCCCTCATCATTTTTTAATTTTTTTGCCCATTTCTACCAGTTCTACCACTATTCGGGGCTACTCGGGATCCAGAGCCGCAGAAAATGTGGGATGGACCCTGAAAATACAACGCTGCGAATCCTGGCCAACGGTCAATCAATGTCAATCAATGGAGCGTCGGGAATTCTAGACCCATGTACACCGACGCTGTTCTTGTTCATCTTCTAGACTTTTAATTTACCCACTTTATTCCCTCTCTCTCTCTCTTTTTTTCTTTTTAATTTTTATAAATATATTTATGTAGTTTAGCTAACTTGATACCCTGTACGAGGTATCGTTTTGCCTTGTTAGGTAGGTAGGTATGCCTTGTTATGCCGTAGTAGTAACTAGAGTGATTATAGCAAACTTCGTATGGATTAGATACCCAAAAAAATAATACGGATGATAATCATTACCGTACCCGCCTCATCTCGTATCGATTGCATTACTTTAGTCACGATTCAATGCAAATCGACATTCTGGCCTTGCGGCTCAGCAGCGTGACCCACTTGCATTACAGACGCATACGGCGTATGTACACAATGACCTTGTGGTCCCGCCTCCCGTTCCCCTCACTATCTCACGCCTTCTCCATGAACGTGCAAGGCTTAAGCCATGCGCCAAAAACATGAGCCAAAAAAACAAAGTGAAAAAGGATGTCCGAGCTGAGAAAACATAAGAATAAGGAAAATTGCACCAAAGTTGGGATTTTATCGGCATAACCGCAGGTCCCACGGGTTCCACCACGGACGCTTTCTTAAATAAAAAATGGACAAAAAGACCCAGCAGGAACTAGGATTTCACGTGGTTCTTCTGCCATGCGACCGAGCCCATCCAAAGTCTTACCACTAGCACTGATTAAATTGCACTGATCCATGATCATTCCGGTAGCCCGTTACGGATGCACCTGGTTCTGGTCCAAAAGCCGGATTTCGGGAGAGGTTTAAACTGTAGACAGCCCTGTTCGAATCTCGTGAAGCCGAATACAGCAACGGCCGTCGTCGGCTGGCGGTTAATTCGGTAGATTGGAGTCGCCCGCGAATGTCAGAATGTCAGAGGACTAGAATAATGCTAATGCTTGCTATGCCGCTGCTAAGTGGTATGTTTTCCCCCGCATCCACATCCGCATGAAGAAAGATTCCCAGCCAAGGCCCCTCCAATGTCTCCTTAAGTTTGGACCCTGCATATGGGCTTACATGCACATTGCCGTCTCAGCGGCATATGCAATTTACACGACAGTCATCAGATACGGAGTCAAATAGCAGCAGCATGACCACTCGAGGTCAAGGCGCCGTCGCTTGTAGACGAAGCCAAACGAATCAATCTCCATTTTCAATCCTGAACCCTGAGAGGAGTCGAGAAGCGTGCGGAGCCGCGCTGGCGCCCCAGTTTCCCCAGACCCAAGAGAGAGCCCAGGCCCAGTAGATCTCGGTATCATGTGAGCTTGTTCTCCCTACTTCTACTTAAGCGAGTAAGGATCTCAGTGACATTCCAACCCGTTTAGGGATTAAGCTTTGTTGTTTGAATCAAGGTACTATAATTACTTTGTTCTATAGTTTGTTTTGGAGCTTTTGTAGCGTAGTAAGGATAGACAATATCAGAAACGCATCGCGCTATTGATCCCAAAACTAAAAAATAGCCTGAGAAATCGGACCGTATACTAATTAGTCTAGGAATGAGACCTGGCGGTTGGATGCCTCCGCTGCGTTCGTAAGCCTTCACTTCAGAATCTTAGAGGCTATTCGGCTCTTAATAGAAGAGGCCAAGTATTATCATATTTGATAAGTCTCATGCTCACATGATCTATACCAATCCAGAAAGGGGTATCATCTCCCCAGCCGTCGGGTGAGCGGGCGGATCTTAGAAGGGGGGTATTATTCCGGGGTGCCACCATCTTCCCCAGGAAATTCGGATTGGTGGCTTGCTTCTCCGCAAAGAGATACCTCTTGGGGGCTTTTATCGCGTCTAAGACATTTCTAAATCTGTGTTTAGGTTCCTTTAGCCGTCTTCGATAGAATCTATTTTGATCGTCAAATCAAAATAACAAAAGAAAATTCAAGACATTTTTGATAAAATATAGGAAAATAATAAAATATAAGATAATAAGATAATAAGATAATAAGATAATAAGATAATAAGATGCCCAGCTTGGATTTGACTCCGCAACCAGCCTTTCGGATCCTATATTATGTGAGTCTAAGTAATATTCGCAGATCAATTCTTCGTGAGACCTCTCAGCTGCAGTGTTCGATCGGATTAGTATTAATATATTGCACCACTCAGAGATTAGTATTGAAAAATAGGTAGGCAGCGCTTGCGAATCAAATCGCGGCATCACCAGGTCACACACGAGATACGTACTCGTAGTATACGTGAATTTCGTAACTCCTATTCCTATACGACCATAATATGCGCTTCGTAAGGACTTACCTACTCGTGCATGTGGCACAGTTGCTTTCCTGCCTGTCCGCGCTGCAAGTAAGAGCAGTGTTGCAGCTTGCGGCCTATAGGCATCGCCTCTTCTCAGCCCTGTTCGGCAATCATCCCCCCTGGGTTGAGAGACGTGACAGGACCGTCTATTTTCCCAAAAATATCTTACATCCCTTCCCTTCCCTTCCCTGCCCCGCCTATCGCCAGCGCTTATCGGATATTCCACATCACATTCTCGTCGCCCATCACAGAATAAAGATGCAATTGGCACAGAATATACGAAGGGGCTGACGTTTTCGCCGACAGACCGACGGCGCATCGTGGCTCTTTATTTAATTCCTTAACTCTCGAAAAGGGATTCCAGCTTAGGATCGGTGCTGGAATCAGCGCTGGTCGAGAAAAAGCCATGCGCGCTCTCCCGATTGGGAATTCACTTATGACGAATTTCCATTCCTGGGGAGATGTCCTTTTTTTTCTTGTGATCAGCCCCCTCCCCCTCCCCAACCGTCCCGTCGTCGCGAGTCATGGAAGACTCCAGGTTCCCCTTTCGGACCTGGGGGTGTGCCACATGAGACATGCCAGCACGATACGCCAAAACAAACTTGGGAAGCATTGCCAGTAATGGGCTCGCAATGATCCGTACGATGATTCAGGTACGGCGGTGTGATCAACCCACCCTTCCTTATTCCTCCCTTGCTGTTACTGCGACCAGCCCCAAATAGGGCACCTAACCTACCACTTGCACGTACACACCACATAGCAACTAACAGCCATCTATTCATACATCCATCTATACCCTTTAGGTACGTACAAACGCACATAAGCCTAGGGGTACATTGACCAGGAATTCGAAACGTTGCATATCCTTCAAAGATACCTAAAAAAAATCTCATTATTTCTTCTAATATTTTCTTTAACGATCTGTGACTCTCTTTGCCAACGTCAACGTCAACGCCAACGGGGCCGGCTCTCTCCCATGAGAACGGCACGAATGGGCACGGGGGATCGATAAGTTTACCTTCCCAATTGCAATTGCGCCGCGCGCGGGGGTCTCGAAGCCCCACGTCGGTCATGCGCAACGGGTGTTCGCGCCCTCATTGGCGCGCGCTCGCTGGTCTGCCGCGGATATCGACATTTCTTTATAGGACAATGTACAATATAATATATATCTCGGTAGGTATGTACCTGCGCGTATGTGCATGCTCAGGTGTGTACAATATATCGACTCTTGCTAGGGGGAGGATGCAAAACCAGCCACAGTCCTAGATCTAACGAATTTATTGACCCTTTCTCTGCAGCGGAGCCGTGTGTCTATCTTGGATCTATCTATGCCAACCTTACACTTTTGGAAGTTTTAGGTAAGGTAGGTAGAAGTACCCAAGATAGGTAGCAGGTAAGTGGTAAATGATGGCTTTTTCGCCTCCCGCACCCTTCGCCTCGGTGCGGGCCCTACCCTATCGCCTTGCTCGCATTAGGCGTCTTACGTTGGACGGCCAGCAAAAAACCGCACCTTGTGACCTGTCTTCCCGCCCGGAACGTCAGCGGCCTGACCCGCGAATGCAAAGTGCCAGCTGGCAGTTGTGAGAACTGACGACGATGGTAAGAGCGCGAGGGACAGAAAATGACGAGGGAAAAAAACCCCCTCCGAAAAAAACGTAACTACATCTATACATAACTATGGAATTATATGTACTATTGCGGACTTTTTTTTGGACGGATCGTGAACAAAACAAGCAAACAAGAAAGAGACGACCCCCACGTGAAGGACGTCAAACGGCCTTGCTACTAACCTTCCTACCCAGGTCGCGGTGTAAATGTACTTTCGAATGTCCGAATGAGCAGCGAGCAGCGAGCAACGAGCGAACAGGAGAAGCGAAAGCAAGCAGCAATGTCCGGGGCTTCTTCTTCGGGCCAAGCAAGCTATGGTGCGCCTTCTAGATAGGAATGCGAAAGTGCGACGCTGAGCAAGGCTGGCTGGGGGGGTTTTCGGGGTTTAGGCATCCCCATCCTCTCTCTATCTCTTTCTTTCTTTCTCTCTCGTTCTCACAAGATGATGTTTTTCTGGTTCATAGCATGGCTAATATTATGGCCGATAAGGCGTTGTTCACGTTACCATTGCGTGTGTGAAGTATTTCGATAGATAATACCAATAATTGGAGAATATGTATTAGTGATGACCTACCCTATCTTATTACATTTATTATTATTTTAATATTATAATAATATTTTATTCTGAGAATTGTTTTATGTATTTTATTTGTCGTAATATAAAATATAAATGTAAATATTTTTTATGATATGTTACTTACCTACCTAACCTGGTCCAATTATCCTACCCAGACGAAGGGACATCAAAACCTCAACTGGTAAGTATTCACCGGTAGTCATGCACCCCTAAATCTCGATCGGGGCCCCGTTGCCCATTCGAACGGCTCGGTGTCTCATGATAGGGAAGCGGATGCGCGAAGAGGGAATCTCTGGCGTCAGCCTCTATGACGAAACTGTGTCCATTTAGAGAAATCGCGGCGGTGAATCAGAATGTCACCAGAACGGCGGATGAAGTCAAGTCTCAGAACCCCGGAAGCGGCAAGAGCCTACTTGTGCCGTTCCCCAGATTCCATATTCAACCTAGACATAATTACATTGTAGTCTAAGGTAGATATACTAAACTAATTTCCTGGGGGGGAAGGGGGATTGGAGATGGGGGATGATAGGGACGATGGGGACGATGGGGACGATGATGCTCCTCGAGATCGAACTTGTCTTGATATGAAGATAGTATGAAGATACTAATCGAGGTTCCCGGTCCGAATTAAGCAATGCTCATCGAGATTACGTGCCAGATCGGGGGGTGCAGACGGAGACGGAACGGGGCTTTTCTTGGTGGGTCATATTATTATTATTATTATGTATTTTGGTATTGTCCATTCATCGAGGCCATCAGGGGCCCATTCGAGGCCTACCTTTACTGGATATGAGATAGATTCTTTGTAGGAAGTCTGGTATTCAGAGATTTAATTGCGTCAGCGGGTCACCTGTGTGCACAGCAATAGTTAAGAATGGCGATTAGCCGTCGATCTGGTTGAAATTCCGTGATATTTTAGTATTGCTGGCCGTTTTTATGATGTCATGGCCCGTATCGAATTTCAACGGTCGGAGGAATTAGGTACCTAGGTAGGCTGCTAGGAGGTACGCTTAGGAATCAGGTACTTGTGTACCTAGATAGCCTGAAGGTATTGTACCTAGCCTGATAGGTGCTTCCATGCTTTGGCATGATAAGGATAACCGATATCGATGCTAGGGAATGTGAATGCAAAATGCGGTTGTTACTTTTGCAGCCGATAACGAAATTCCCGCCAAGAAATAAGCTATCTTTAAAACTATCGCAGAAAATCCGATATCGATGTTGGTCCTGCGCTGTTGTTGAATTCGAGAGGATCGCTGATTCTCCATTCCCCAATTCTCCAATCTCGGATTCGGATTGGTCGATATGGTAGCGTTCACGGCTTTTCCGGCTTGCTCCGGAGTTTTTGCTCACATCATATTCGATTTTGGGACAAGTATCTACGGTATCTACGGCATCTACTGCGGTACATGATCCATCACCCATCATGTAATGTACGTTCTATTTCGTACATGACAATTTAAAGTCGTGGCCCGCCAGTATTACCATAATACCAGTACTATAATCAAACCCGCCGGGTTCTCGACGGGCGGGATGCAACCCGGAAGCCTTCGCTGTACATGATACAGTAACGAGTAACGAACAGCTTCGGAATCTTGATCCTCATAGGATCAGATACCCATATCCTTTTCCTCTACAGGAAGCAAGTAATTCGTCGAGGATACCACGTGGTTTACCGCAAGGAATCCTTCCAAAGACAAGGGGGGCATTTATTCCTAAGGATGATTTATAATTATTCATCCTGAATCATTTTTATTTTAAACCTGATTCCTTTTTCCTTTGCATGGGTGCTCTTTTTACCTCGCTGGGAAGGGGTGGTCATGTTCCTCAACTTGTGCCCGAGACTTACATGAGGGCATTCCGTTAACTTGGGAGAAGTGCCTGTCCGTGGGGGATGTAACATCCTGTGAAACTTGAGTAGTTCTTCACATGTGTAGAACTGCATAACTGCATATCTTTCGTCTCGGCAAAGAAAGACAGAAATAAAAATCTACCCAAGGTCGGGGTCATATGCGGTGATACATAAGAACCAGAAGAAGTCGGTATGTGAAAGCTTATTACCTACCTACATACCGCTAATGCCGTACGAGTTTCTCTTTCTCCTGCGCGTCATCACGTCCCAAGTGAGCGTGAGCATGGGGCATGGGAGAATAATCGAGAGAGAAAAGAAGGTCGCTGAAACCCGTCGTACGAGGCAAGTAATTCCCCATACTTCTCCGGATCCCGCTTAGATCATCCAGTCCTCGGGGATCACCACCTCTCCGCAAAAGCACAATTTCTCGATGTGCTACGGCACAGCAAGATGATGAGTTAGGAATTATTGTGCGAACGAAACCTGCGTGTCCCCATTCGACCCGTGTGTGTGGTGTTGCAGCGGAGGCCTGTTTTATCGGAACGGTGTTGGTCATCATAGCGATTGGCCCTTTCGCTCCCAGCGAGACGGGTGACATGAGTATTGTTCAGCAATTATTACGTACGCGGGGCTACCTGCAAACAGCCGAAGATCCTACCAGATGGACGCCGGGCCCCTTTTTCTTCATGTGCCTTCGTGCTTACCTGTTCGTCATGATTGCTGCCAGCAGACGAGTTAATTTTATTATGAGGTAGTAGGTAATCTTTCCCTAAGCTCCCGTAACTCGTCATACATTCTCACATAATACGAAATGGCCTCTCGCGACGTGTTATTGTTTCGTAGTGTTCCATCCGGGCCCCTTTCCATTCTTTCCGTCCAGGGACGACGAGAACCGCAATTAGAAACTCGCAGGTCATGATTATCTCGCAGCCGTGTGTCGTGACGAGAGTGGATATGTTAGTCGAGATGCCAGCGTCCTCGGCGTCGGGTGCAGCAGTCTGATCCGTAGCGCTGGGTCATTCTACAATGTGTTCTAAGCATGGCAGACATTTCTCTCTCTCCTTGCAAGGAACCAGGAACTATGAATGTGATATCTACTTTACCAAAAGGACCTGTTCGACTTACTGTATGCACTATCCCAGAGACATAGGTCTGGGACTTGGGCAACGCATCGAAAGACTCTCCCCGGTCTTCAGCAAAAGTCTTTAAATCCTCCCCACCCCCGTTCAAACCCAGGTAACTCCAACGTAACACGTAATTGGAGTTGGATCATCTTCGTAATACAGATGTTCACGGTGACCAATACCAATATGGGGTGAAGCGAAGTTTAGTGGTTACACGAACCAAGGTCTAATTTTATATCTAGAAAACCTTCATGGTTCTGGGGAATCGACGGGGGATGGTGGTCTGCTGGAGATTTCAGGACCGTGGGCCACGAGTCTCCTCTAAGTTTGTCTCATCACATTACCACGTAAGGCAGAACGCGTAGGATAACGGCAAGTCTGATGGCGGGTTTGAGAGGAGTCGGAATAAATTTGGTTCGAAGTCCCATTGCGGCGGGTGTGGCGGTTGGCCTGCCAATTAGTCTATTAGTCTAATTCGTACATAATAGAGATTCGCCAACGTTTCCTGTAGTTTTTACCTCGCCAGACATCTTACCAAGAACTTTGTGAGGGTGCCATCCCCGTGGGAAATTCCAACGTTCAGCTCAGCCTTTTCACCCCACCCACCCCCAGAGGAAAGGCTTCGCCCATTCGCGGGGTCATACGGATGCTGACGGCCAAGGGCAATTGCTATGCTGATGAATCTGCCTCACGTTGACTTGGTAATGAAATGGATTGGTGTGAATTTCAATCTGGAGATTGGACATGGCCGGCGCCGTCAGACTTGCTTCGCCAACACGACATACACAACATGTTTGAGGGTAATATGAGGGAACAGTCTATCAGGCGATGTTAGAAGAAGTATATTCAATCCTGCTGACGGCGTGCGGCACGGGTGTCTCTAGTGTTTTTTGCTATGTACTCGGGCCGTCCCTTATCACGTTAATTCGAATAGTCAGATCCAGCTGCACAAGTGGCAACACCATATTCCTAGTAGTTTCAAGGCTATTGGTACCGGATGGTCAGCCGTGCATTGCTATAGTTGACTCCTCATCCTACTCCTTAATCTAGTGAAAATGTATAGCTAGGGAATGAGAAGAGAAATAATTGGCCCCCAAACGGCTACGGCGTAGTCAGACCCGGGTTCGGTCAGCAAGCAGGAAAGTAGATGCGTTTCTTTTATTCATTCAACTATTCGATCATTCTATAAGTCCGCCGTTGCCGTTGCACATAATTTTAAGGTGGGAAGTACAGCACCAGCAACATACAGGGGTTATGGTTGGCCTATGCTACCAACGTACAATAAATACAATACTTATTCGAGATGACTTGCGAAACATGACCAATCGTGTAATCCGGCCGACGCCATAGATCGTGGCTTTCCCACGAATAGCGTAGAGGTTAATCGAAATTCAGTGCGTTCCAATTTCTCTATCTGATCAACTCCTATTTCTAGACGGGTTATACGTACGCTATCGTCTGCAACTCTCTCATATCCTGACGCACCCCGAAGCACATGCACACCGCCGTGTTCACAAGTCGCCGACCAGCAATAGTCCGGCTCGATTTCTCCGTTAACACGTCTTGGTATCATTCTCCCTAGGGTATCAGGTAAAAGAGTTCAAGCCGCAATGTTGCATGCCTAATAAAAGGCCGGCTGTAATTATGGCACATGCAAATTGTTCCTCGGACCGGCGGACATTATTCAAGCGCCGAGGCAAATATTCAAACAACAGGCCTCAGGGACAACAGTAATTACTCCGTGGGGAAGCTAGGATATCTGCAGTACTAATATCCGATATAGCACAATGACATAGATTGCCTAGGTATCTCGGTCAGGTCCCGGTCAGCCACGAGTGTAATTTCAACTTCTAGAAATGAAGAAGAAAATCATAGCCATCACATTCACATAAACTAAACTCTTAGCCCCAGGCACAATCTATCTCCTGATTTGTCACAATGCGCCATCGCGATCGTATATGTGAGTAGCTGAGACCTGGGGTCATGCGATGCAGAAATTCGTGCAAATATGCCAATTATAGTAGTGCTGCCGAAATGATCGATCCTCTTGTGCTCTGCAGTGAAACTAAGGCAGGGTTGACACTTGGACAGAATAGGAACGTGTGCACAATCCCATTATACGCCTCTTACGGTCGTCCGTAAGAAAAAGGGTCTCAGGCAGAACCTCTCTAACTTTGAGTCAGGATAAGTGTGGTCATCACCGAGCAGTGAGAAAGTGTGTACCGTCATCCTCCGCCAAGCGAATATAATTAGTAAACTGCACAACGTCTATCAACGTACAGTCTTGAAGAACCGGTTACGCGGGATCTCTATCACTCAGCAACACGGCGTAGGACAAGTCACGTTACAACTGCAAATTAGAAAAGTGTCTTATCCTAAGTTGTCTTGTTCTATAAGTCAAAATGCGGTAAGGATAGGTGTTAGGCATAGGTATGGCGACTGGGATGATGATGTCTCCAAATCCAGATCTTTGAACCAAACTCTAGTCAGATCCGTCTCACCATTCAGCCAGCAACGATGACCCTGGACACCGAGG
Organism: Daldinia sp. FL1419; assembly: GCA_025201765.1. Classification (NCBI taxonomy): domain Eukaryota; kingdom Fungi; phylum Ascomycota; class Sordariomycetes; order Xylariales; family Hypoxylaceae; genus Daldinia; species Daldinia sp. FL1419. The sequence continues at coordinate 65,659 of MU623370.1, forward strand.
AGTGAAGAAGCTGAACGACGTTAAAATAATAATAATTATTATTATTATGATCATAATAAAATTAATTCTTCAAAATAATAAATTAAAAAAAAAAAAATATAAAAAAAAAAATATAATGACGACGAGACCCGTCGCAGCACAAGTGGACTGAAGTCCCACGAGGGTAGATCTGGGGGCCGCCATACCGAACAAGTTTTCTTTTAAACTTCATGCACCCCAGAAACCATTCGGAGTCCCTACACGCGTATTATACATACACGTCCGCCTGTAGGCTGTAGTTTATTTTATGGAGATATAATCAATATAAATTGATGAAGTCCTAATCTCCTCAGGTGGCGACCTGGGGTGTGGTCGCCTACCCCTGGCGTTGCTGGCCTCTCTGGGACCTAGCTCGTTTTCTTTCGGCGGCTTGTAACTCTTCCGCTAACGGGATGACGATAGACACGTTGCCGCAGCCGAAAAGAAAATGGAAGGGAAAAAAAAAATTAGGCATCGCGGCGGAACTTTTTCTGGGCTGGCTAGCTGCGCAGCGGCACGTTCATACATAATCCCCGTAGGTTCCGTCCCAAAGATTCCGGGAGATCGGTTCCAGGGTTCTGTAAAGGCGGGCGGGTTTACCGCCCCTTGCTCCGTAGGAGTCCCGACGGGCTCTCAGGGCCTTGGATAAACTCGCCGGTTAAATCTACTCGGCACGCCTCGACTGCGCGCCATTTAGCCGGCGAGGAAGGACACGAAGGTTCATAAGGTCATGGTCTCGCTGCGGGGCCCCCTTGACCTCTTTTTTTCTTTTCGAAGAATTTTTTTGCTCTCCTCTATTCGCCTTCTCCAACGGCTGGGGTAGGCACGGATCGCTTGCCGGCGTGGAGGGTTGGGTTGCCTTTCCCATAGTCTCCAGGAACAAGGCACGGCACTCACGAGGCATCATCAAGTACGACACTCCGTGGTCTGGCTAGCTGTCAAAAATATCTCCGTGGTTGCTACCGTTGCTATTGGCTTCTAGGTCAAGGGGCCATCGTAGTTGGACCGATGGATAGCCAGATGGATAGCCAGATGGTTCTAGCTAGGGGCCAGGACGGATTTCAATTTTGCCTCGTTGAATAGCTTCCGTTATTAGCGTTATTTTTATTTCATGCAACTCATTATTAGGTTGTGACCAAGCCGTGCCGCAGACCTACGTTATTACAAGAGCTGTGGCTACGCTCATGTGTGCTTAAGACGCGTAACTATTCGAGTCTTAGGTAAAACCCGCTTCTTCCTCCACGCTCCACGGCACTTGTAGGGTCCGTCTAGAGCTGGCCCGACGGGCGCAACTGACACACCACGAGTGATAATCGGAAAATGAAATCGGCGGTGAAGGTTCTGTAGGTAGTCGTGCGACACATATAATTGATGGAGTGTACTAAGAGTAATCAAAAACCCTATATTATTCTTGGCGATGTACAAGATTGCTCCCCCGGGGAGGCTAGGCTCAGCTTCCGTTCGCGGGCTCCGTTATGCTTGGTCTGATGATCCTTCCCCGCGTCCTCTCCAGAGCCTCGCTATACGACGTGGAGATGAACGGTACAAAGACCTGGAGAAGAAAAGACTACCATTTCAGTAAATTACCTAAGGTAAGGTAGGGTAAGACCCGACTTAAGTCAGCACACCCTTTCGTGGGAATGGGTCAATGTTTCAGAGGCTCAGTGCCACCCCCCAGGGACGTAGGATGCTGTCACGCGTTCGATTTGAGACAATTTTTGACAACTCAGCCTTGGACAACTGTCTTCACACCCTCAAACAGATCTGTCGGGATAACGGTGGTCCTCAGCCTTCCCCATTGCTGTCTTGGAGAGGAGGATCTGGCCCTGACAAGCCCTGACAGCCACCTGAGCTCTTTTCGTGTAACCGCCGATTCGGGATGCACACAAAAGTCGTAAGGTTGCAATAGCCGCGCCGCCGCTCGTATTACCCCGTACATGTTAGCTAAGCGCGAGGCTCGCGACTCCTTTCCGGTCTGAAGGCTATACCGAACATTAAGGCAACTCGATAGGACATTTTCAGCTTCAATTAACGCGGCGAGATCTACGGAACTTTAATGCGCAGCTCAATATCCCGTGTCGTAGTAGGCTATCCGGGCGCGAAAGTACAACGCGAATCCCTAGTCTCAGGTCTTATTGACTAGGTATCTACCGAGAATCAATTACCTCTCCTGCTATTTCAGGCGACACATCTATAGAAAATATATAAAAATACTGTAACGTTGTACATATATAGAATTACACGCGGCTGCGACTGCGGTTCGTATAGATAGCAATTGTTTGAGGTAGATGTCGGGAAGGAATCGCCTGCCCCTGATCCTAAATGAGGCTCTGGAAGCCTTTGGAGCTTAATGAGACATTTGCTCAGATGCAATTCTTCAGAGTGGCCTGCAAGGGCGTAACATGAGACCCTATGAATTAGGTGATGGTTAGACCTAGTATTGACAATAGGGGTTATACTTTGAGATGAACTCTCCGGTAGCCTTTGCTCCTCGTCGCTGGATAAGCTATACCTACAATAATTACTATGGCAACATCATCTAGACATTTGATATTAATGCAACCTAGATTTCAGTATGAATTGTCTTGGGCTCATGGTATGTAGTCGTGGGGCTTTCTATCTTATGGCTATCGTGGTAGAAGGAGGTTTCATTAAGATGTCGTTAGCTACGTGAGAACAGTGTCGCTAAGACTAGGAGACCTTGTTTCACGTCTCAAGGATGATCGGTGCAGTACTAGGATCTTGTTACAGGGGATTCGTGGATCGTGGCAGTAAGTCTCTTCAACTGGAGGCGCATTAGGGATGCTTCTAGACCACGGGGTTTTGTATGGGTGTGTTTTTCTATGCATGGCGCACTATTACTATGGGAAACATCTCATCTCGTCTTCTATAATGAACGCAGTGAACCGGCGCAAATGTAGCGGCTGCTTGTAGTATATGTATGACATGTGATGAGTTGACTTGTCTCTCCTTTTGATGGTGCGATTGATATGTCCCCTGAGTTAACATCTAATGTTGTTTTGGAAAAGGACCTGTGTGAACTGGTCAAGTAGTGCTCAATAAAGGGGTTCAATTACTACACCTCTACATAACTTTATGATCCAAATCTTAGCGGATTGAAAGGAGGTCTTAAATGTAATTTGGTATCAGTTAGTGCTCTACGAAGATGTAAGCATGCTTCGCTGCTCTTGGTGTTGAGCCATGGTGATATGCAAATGCGACTTACTAGGTATCGAGACATCGTGGCAACCTCTTCTAACTTAGCTAAAATATAAAGGATGAATATTAATAATAATTGAAATAATAACCCTTGCCATATTCAACGGCCTGGTTAGCTTAAACTTCGTAGTCAGACGTAAAGGGGTACGGGCCGAGTTAAGAGCTTGCGGCCCTAGAACACTAACGCAACCACAGCACGCCGCTCAGTAAATGATTCGACTTTTAACTGAGGGCTCTATGCTAAGGTTCTTAGCGAAGGATTTAATTGCGAGCTTAGTTAACTTGGTTTGGAAGATACCTGGAGTTGGCGCCCGACAAGCGTTCGGAAACTAGATCAACGCTAGGTACCAAAGCCAGTCGAGAGCTATCGGTTATCATATTTCTCATGGTCTCTAGTAGATAAGTACATTTCTCCCCAGCTACGACTATATTAGGAGCAAATTATTAGGCTATAATATAGAAGTTTTCTTTATGCTAATGTCAAGGAGGTAAGAGCATATGTGTCTATCTCATGAGCGTCTACCTAATCACATGCCACTCTTTCAAGAACCGATGATGAAAAGAGGGAGAAAAGCGATCACAGGAGAAATCAGATCGTTCTGTTAGCGTCTCGAGTAGTATCATATGATAAACATTTCATACATCGTTAATTAACGTATAACTAGCTTCGTGTAAGAACTTAGTAGGACGATCCGTCATCAGGGCGGTGGACAACCTATTAAGTTAAAGACTCAACATTTAGCGTATATATTGATGAGAACCTTATATCTTAAAGAAGTTTAGGGGACTCGATAAAATAACACATTGGAACTAAGTACCCAAATTATGAAAAAGCGCATATTGACGTCGACGAGAAGGTTGTCCTAACAGGAGGAAGAACCTTTTGATCGAGATCATGACATAATAAACCTCATGACATCCAATTCATAGACTTCATTAGTACCGGTTGTAGCCATCTCTCATCTCGTGCCTAGGGAGAATAAAATATTGCGTAACCCCATGCCCGTTCCTGGTAAATCAAAACTCACGCTCCAAGTGTACACCCATCCAATGTAACTCTTTTCCTTAGGTCCGAACGCTTACTCTAGGCACCGCCAATCCGTTTCGCTTCTTCCTCAGCCTCCTTATCCATCTCGTCAACTTCGTCTTTACTGAAGGCCTCGCTAAATTTCACCCAAGGACCATGTACCAAACCGGTGCCCGCACCGACGAGGATACCTATTCCCGTAGTGGGAATAGCGACTAAGCCGCTGACCAAAGAACCGACAGTCATACCGAGCCCACCAGCGATACCGGCTCCTATGCCGGCCCCGGTGGCTCCGCCCTGCAGCCACCCAGACTCGAGCCTCTTAGCTGTCTTTAGTAGCTTAGCGGCTTTTAGGTCGAACTCGCGGGCACGAATCTTGAGATCTTCGGCGACGGCAGGATCTTCAGCCTCGTCGGCCTGTTTGTGAAGCTGTACAGACTCTTCTTGGAGTTTCTTTGATTCTTCGATGCGCGATGTGATCTCTTCTATGAGTTTCTCCTTAGTTGTCGGTCTCTTCTTTTGCCCCTCCGCGCCCTCATCTTTGCTATTGTTCGCCATCGTCGACCAGAAAGACAAGTGCTCGAGTAACGCTGCAATAGGAGAATCACTTCTATAAATGAACTGTCAATAGCGATGCAAACGTCTAGATGTTGTAAAGCATCAGCCCCATCTGTTTAAGGTAGGTTCCTCTTTTGGAAGTATGTAGTTGTTTGGTTGTGGCTTGACAATTTGAGGCTCCATTTCCGCTCAAAGACATTGTTTCGTGCTATGACGTCGTCTCCCGAGTTTCAATGTCAAGTGATCTACAACTATATTTTAAGTAACAGAGTAACTACCAGTTAACTAATGAATTGTTACTTAGTAACAACGTCTCTATTTAAACCTGCACTTGTGTTGTACAACTCATTAAGTTGCGGGTTGCCTGCTTATCGCATTGTCAGATCCTAGCTGCATTACGTAGGTATATAGGTAGATAACGAGTACGTGTGACTTGAATGATGTCAGTCGCTTGTATGGAACTCGATAGGTTTGTTACCGGGAAAGGGGTAAAAGAAACCCCCCTAAAAATGACGAAATGTTCCCCGGGGGGCTTGTGACCTTTGAAGTCGTATGGAAGCGGGGGAACATCGCAATTACATAAGATCCAAAGGGAAAACTCCTAGAAGAACCTAGTAACTTCACCAATCATGAATTGTTGTTCGAAACAATATAATTGCGAGGGATGACAACATATGTACGCATTGACGGGATAGATAACAATGCTCCTCTTATCGTACCTAGGTAGGCATCGCGAGCATTGATAGCCATTGATAGTATTGATAAACAAGGCTTAATCCGGGTTGCCCCATTTTGATCACTTGACAACCTCGGGACTATTATTAGGACAATTATTATTCGGTAGGCGGGCTTTGAACCAATCACCGCATCGGCGAGTCCGCCGTCTTAATTGCAGTAACTTTTCAATTTTTAATAACGTCTTTTAATCAGTACCACATAACAATGCGAACAGACGGACGACCGGCGCCCTAGATTACCAACTTGGGATGCACAGATCCCGTGATCGTTTTGAGCCCCAGATCTTCTAAACCGGTGAAAGATTTCTTGGGACGCTGTGAACCAGAGTTCGCATATTTCTTAGGTACCTACAGTAGGTACCTAGGTTAGGTACTTTAGACCTATTTGAGAGGTGTGGAGCAAGTATTTTATCTACCCTGGTATGCGTTTCCACTTCTTCTCTCCCATGCAATTATTTAATTTTTTATTATTTTACTATTATTTTTTCATGGAGTTTTCTTTTCCTCTCACGATACTTTCAAACAAACTTTCCGATAGTATTACGCTATTTAATTACTGGTGAACGGTATAGCCGATGACATGTCACACGATCATCATACACTCAAAGGACAGCAAACAAGCGAATTGTATTGATAGCATATGACATCTCTTTTACCATACGCACATAACTTTGATCGTCATACTTACCTAAGAAACAAGAATTCCATCTTATCCCCGATGAACAGCAAACGTAGATAATCGACGAGAACTTACATGTTGACGTCGTCGAGCTGAAGGAAGATCTGGGGAATGCTCCCGCTGTCAGTCATGGGACTGGGACTGGGACTGGGTATCCTGGCCGCGACGATGACATACGTACCTACCTAACCTAGTCATGTACATAGAGTAGGTCCCAGCGACGGCAGTAAATATTTTTAACCGAGGGAAAATATTCAGAATATAAAATAAAAATAAAAATAAAATATTATTTAATTCTTTTTTATTCCAATTTATCATATCGTGAAAACGAAACTATGGTACCGTAGTCCCCCGTCTCACGCACGGCCTCTCTTTTTAGCAATCCTAACCCATACGCATCTGTGCTTGGGACGATTGGAATACCATATCCTGCTTTGCCCGGGGGTGATTAGCATGAAATGACACCAGAGAGCTCTCAGACGTTCTAGCGTTCCCGCGGGACGGGTAAGCATCCGGCGACGGGGGCGTCGTCGACTTAGCAGCTTAGTCTGACCCCCGGCCAATTTCTTGACTCGCACGCGTTTCCCAATTCGAGCGCGTTGCCGTCGCCATGACTCTCTTAGCTGCGCGAGAGAGCGCCGCCTAACTTAGCCGAACTGAAGTCCCGGGCTTATTGTTTTAGAGACTCCGTGGCAGCCCAGTCCTTCTAGAAGGACTAGAAGGAAGTTCGAAGCGTTCGGCCCTGCTAGGACGCACCAGCTAGAAGGAATTTCGCCGACAGCCCTGGCGCTGGTGTTTCGTGAAGCGGAGCGCCCGATCCATAGTGAAAAATGCGTACTATGTATTGTATTGTAAATCTAATCACGCTATTGCTACACCGAGACCCCCTGAAACTTCGTCATAGCGAAATGTTATGGATCGCCCACTAATGACTCCAAGACGCCTTTCCCGAATGAGGTCCACTTGCATGAGGGCATCACGTCTTGAAGCTTCTAGCACAACTGCAGTTGGTATCGCCGCTGTCAAAGTCACGTTGTAGCGGCCATTACGCTACGTTAGGAGCTTTTAACCTTACCGTTACGGGGGAGGCGTCGGGCACGAAGTATAGCAGCCTTGCAGTTTATGAATCGTCAGTTGCGTACATACTACGTAGCAATCGATTCATATAATCTCGAATCTGATAGGCTCTTTAATCGACTTTTCCGATATGTCTCCACTGCGATATCTCCATCGGACATAAGAGAATTTCAGCTTTAATCGGTGATTCTGAATATTCTAATTTACCAACACTGATGTTTTCTGATCTGCTCATATGGAGACAACCCCAGAGAAAGCTAGAATTGCGGATCGTCTAAAGCCCACCGTTAAGTGAGTTGGATAACATGAGGGTATATCGACCCGAGGCCATGGCTTTGGCGGGCTTTACAACTGCTTTACAGCGCCATAGTGGATACGACGAGGTCCATACTGCGATCTTATGATGAACACTGGAGAAGGTGGTCTTTGAACCACGACTCCGAGCGATCGGGTCAATAATTGTCTTTGCCTCGTGGCAGCTATTCTTCCACAAGCACGACTGTACATAGTATGGAGTAGGTTAGGAAGGTAGATAATTGTCTTTGCTAATGGGTTGAGATAAGGTAGCTCGTTCCCACGTGGATGTTGAAATTCCCCCACTCCAAATACGCTGGCAAATGCTGTGCTCGATTCCTTCAACCAGATACCTGAGTATTAGGGAACCATATTCCCAGTATTTGAGATAAATTCAAATAAATTCAAATAAATAAATTAGAAATATTATCTGAATATTATTTTACTACGGAATGCTTAATGTCGCAATGCGGTTGATCCCTCCCGCGTTATTAAAGCTCAGCATTATGGACAGGCCTTTTTCTACTCCTTCTGTAAGGGCACCACCCACTCACGAGAAATACCATACACAATACCTTGCACGAGGATTCCCCCAAACGCTAGCTTCCATTTAGCAAATTAAGTTATAAGTAAACTACGACTTAATGGTTATTAGATACCTATCTATATGTATAACGATATTTTATATTTACTAGCTAGTGTCATATTGTCTAAATACCTACCTAGGTAGGTATATAACCAGGAATGTCTGGTCAATGATTCGAAAACGTGTATGTGCCTGTACGTGAACAGCCACAATACAGCAGACATATAGACCTTAAGGTAGTTTGACCGCTGTAAAATGGGATTCTGTTAATAATAAATCCTTCGACCGCAAAGGAATGAAACACACCTACTACAGTCGTATGCAAAAAGCTCATGCAGGGACCTCGAGATAAGGTAACGCCGATGGCACCAATCCATGTGGCGTTACCATGTTGAGAGTTTACTTACTACTAGCACAATATTATCTACACTAACGACCACCAGACTACACTAGAACTCGCATTACCCCTGGCAAAACAGCAACAAATATCCTGGGTCCTGGGTGAGAGGTGTGAGAGGTGTGAGTGGCTCGAACCTATGTATTCACTTCCTACCGAAAGGGGAAGGTCAGTAAAGTATAGTGGATGACCCCCAACCACCCAACCTTACATAGAAGCCACCTAGGTAACCGTTCTGGAATGGAGAAGAGTTCCTGTCAGAAGTTTAATCACGAGCACGCCAATAATAAAAGCATCTTCCCGTTGCGGTCTGATGGGGAGATGGCGGGATGAGCGGACGGGTGACTCTTCCTAACATCCCGCGTAGGATTCTATATCTTGGGGCTCGTAATATACATACGTGATAACCGAAACGGTATGGTTAACCATGTTGGTCCCTACATAACTACATAAAACGCAAGATGGAAAGACGAAAGGAGTACTCAACTACCACGAACAACTGCCGTTATCTCGTGATCCTCGGTGCATGCGGCGCATGCGCACAGCGCTCTGCATTGGTATTCGAATAACAAGCTCCGACATGCAGCGGAGTTAACACGACAACCGTTGATTGGTTTTTACTGCGACCCGTCAAACTTCGCTGCCCCGGATTTACGTCGGCTTTCTTCATGTAGGCACACATCGTAGCAATGAGCCGCCGGTGCGGGACGCTCGCTAGTCGCGGCTTTTGCGAAACGCGCATCAGACGATGGGGCAGTCTTGTCTTGCCTACCAGCCCTAAACGCCTGTCGTGGTATGCACGCGCAATTACTCGTACATAGTATATGGGACGTGTTTCTCTTGTTGGTGCGAGGCTGCTTAGACCTTCACATTCCACTTACCGCCTCACGTCGCCATCGCCAACCCTGTCGGCTTCGCATGTATTTTTTTGTCCGGTCATCACCGTCGTCCGATCCATGTCTCTTTTAATCCTCTCCGGTACGTACGTTAGGTAAGTTACCCAAAGCGCTGGTAATGGAATGACCCAACATCGGCGTGTGTGTGTGTGATCCAGGACCACGGACCGCGATCGAACCCTTTGCAATTTCCAAAGAATCGATATAAGGCATTCGTGAGAGTTGATCAAAGTAACATACTAGTTATTAATTGCTTGTCCGCGACATTAGAGTAGTGGAGTTATCTCGCCTGCCCAACTACCCAATTCCAAGACGACGGGCTCGATTACGCCGTAGATGGACCGATACAGTTTTGATGGAGCATCGCGCCAGCACCATACTGCCGGGCTCGATACTTGCGGCGGCGAGGGGGGTCCTGTCAACTCTTTCGTGCGCACTACCGGCAAAGTAAGAAGCTAATCAGCCTGGAATTAATCTCCCTTACCCCGAATAGGAGCAGCGGAGTGGTAGGGGTTCGGGTACAGAAGAGCCTTGCTTGCGGTATATCTTGGGTGACTGGCTGCGGGTGCGCGAAAATGGAAAGGTGCTCGGCAAGAGCTTACTCAAGGCAGTTATTTGAGTGCTAAAATTCCGTGCAGACCATGCTATGTATTCAGTTGATGTCGCGCTATAGGACATGGGAGAGTAAAACCAGGGGGGGGCCCGCTGGCAGCGATTTGCGGCTCCGCAGCAATGTTACCTTGAGTTCCAGGCGGAAGGGCCGCCGGTGCATCCCGGGAAGCCTTGGGACCAGGGTGGAGGAGGGGAGTGACCCGCTCAGGCAGGATATTATATATCTATTGAATGCCTAAGGCGCGAGGCTCGTCCCAGGGCTATGGCTTGGGAAAACAGTTCGCATGGAGAAACGATAAATGTGATATATCATTGTCACTTCAGGGATGACGCCGAAATAGTCTGGGATCGTGTTCGGGATTTTGCATCGTACGGCGGTTTGAGCGGTAATGAAAGTACCCAAGGATTAGAATAAAATAAAATACGATAAAATAAAAATTCAATAAAAATATTATTTATTGCGAGTAAAAAAAATATTTGGTCAGTGCCGCATGTATTACCGACGGCGCGGTAACATCCTTAATTCACGACAAATAGAATACATGCTAGGTATTATCAAGCGTACCGACTCGGTTTCACGATCGTAATCGTTGGCAGGTAAGCCGGAGATACCAAGGGGAGCATCCCAAAGGGTCAATCAGATTTGACCTCGGCTAGATGAAGATATTCGGTTCTTCAACAGATGATCTTACCAAAAGCTATTGCTCTCCAATGTGTAGATACCAGCAACATCCCTCAATCCCCCAAGCACAGAACCTTTAGGTCGGTAAAGACCCCATGACCTTGCGAGTCCATGTCCAACAAGAGCCCCAGGTCTTGAGGGGACAGGGATTGAGAATTGTGCATATTTGGTTGATGTTCAAGGGAAGAGGTTTCCAGGCCAGTGCCACTCAAGTTAAGTAGGTAGTTGATCATACGAATAACCATGAAGCCTCCCTTGTCACCCAACATAGAGAGTTCAGACCCGATGACGTGGTTCATCATTACGTTGTACTATGGGAGGTTGATATTTGATTAGAAGTTAAACCTGGTAATTTCACTCGGAAGTGCCGTATAACGATATCAAACTACTTTTGAAAGTATGCTTGTTGTCTCTGACTCAAGTTTATTAAGCCCGCGACGGCGTAGTAAGTCGCAAGGGGGTTTTATTGCATTGTATTCGAGCAAACCTGACTCAGGCCTCCTCCAAACGACCTAGGTCGATAATGGCCTGATTTAATGGCTTTCTTGACGTATCAACTTTAGTCTGGGTCTCTAGGAGTAGATGCCGGTGCCATAATGAAATTATTAAAATATTACGAACGAATTTTTATTTCATATATTACTTTAGGTATTTGATCTCTTAATGTCTTTGGTAAGGCTTACTTATTGCGGGTTAACTTGAGGATTCAAGTAAGTCTGGAGTCCATAAGAGTTCCATGTTCCATAGGTTAAGGGGGTTTGTTAAGGAGAGAGTTCGCAAGCGAGTAAATTCAGGATACGAAAGCGATCATGCCATTGAGGTTCATCGTGATAGATGGACTTGTCCGTATTCTCTCATGATTGGTCTAGACATTATCTTAAGTCTGCAATAGAGTGTGTGCCCATATAAGCTTCAGACGGTTGGTATTCTTAGAGGTAGAAGTATCACTAGCCTTTAAGATGGGAATTGGTTGCCTACCATATATTAGACGATCACAGAGACTTCGGGATTAAAGATCTGTTGAAGAAATTTTCATTTTATACCTGAGCACAATATCGTAATCTTTTAATCAGATACGCATAATTGCTACCAGTAGCAAGCCGTCATCTTTCAACTCCTAACAGCCAAATCAAAATCCCATCAGCCTCTCTTCATCAGCACCATCCCCAAACTCTCCCCTTCGCCGAAATATCAACTTCGGCCCAACATGCTGCGAGCCGAACGTATCGTACAGTTGAAACTCATGCGGCCTGCCCCTTCCATTCGTCCGCCCGGGCGTTCCCGCACCCGCATGTCCCGCCTCCCCCTGCGCGGTCCAGAAGTCAAACGTGAACAGGGTCTTAGCAATGACCATACTAGCCTCGAGATACGCGAGCGATTTACCCGCGCACGCATTCGCGCCGACTGAAAACGGCGCAAAAGCACCGTGCATCCGATTGAGAGTCTCCGCGTCGGCGTTCTCGTCGAGCCATCGCTCGGGCCGGTATATAAACGGGTCGGTAAAATAGGCTTCGTTATGGTGCAGGGCGTAGGTGCATACGCCGACTTGAGTGCCGCAGGGAATGACGTGGCCGTCTACGATCCACGGGGACCGGTAGTGCTCTTCGGTGGGGAGTTCCCGCCAGAGGGTCCCTGTGATGGGGGGTGACATGCGCAGGGCTTCGTCGATGCAGGCACGTAAGTACCGGCAGCTAGAGAGTTGCGGACCCGCTTTGATGTCGGCGCTGCGGAAGAAGGTGCGTCGGATCTCGGCTGCGAGGGTCTTGTAGGCTTCCCGGTAGCGCGAGAGGTAGAAGAATAAGGCGCTGAGGGTTGTGGCTGTTGTTTCACCCGCTGTGGTGGGGTTAGTACATCTATGTATTCGAAATAGGGGTTCAGGGGGGTCAGGTTTTTATGGTGGGGGTTGTATATAAAATACCGACCTGCTGGAAAGAAGAATAACGCCTCAGACCATAGCTCACTAGTCGTGATTCCATCAGCGGGATTATCGAGATGATCGGCGACGAAAGAGTAAAGATCATTCTTAGCATGCTTCTCCTGAGATAGCCGGGTGCTGATCATGGTTTGCAGCATATGCAAGTATTTCGCTCGATCACCGAGACCCACGAGGAGTAGTAAGCGGTGGAGTCCCAGATTCTTCAATAATGGCCATTGCATGATGCTATTCATCTGGTACGTCCCCACACTAAGCCCACGGGTGACGAACCGGTATGTTGGGTCCGTCTGCATGTTTAAAGCAAACCCAAAAGCGAGGTGACCCACGATATCCATGCCAAGCCACCTGCATCGCTCCGTCATATCCACGGGTCTGAGGTCTTGAGACGAAACCATGAGCTGTTGGATAAATATATCAACTTGCTCTACAAGAGTAGGCTCGAAGGCACGGGTTGCCCTATCATTGACAGCTTGTCCGATGAGCTTCCTCTTGAGTCTATGCTGCTGCTTGTCGATGGTACTGAAGATACTCGGTTTGTTAGACCTCATGGTGAGTTTATAGACATGTGACTTCGTGACCCTCTCGTTGTTATAGATATCTACCGAGGTTAATATATTTATATTCATACCACTGAGATGTATCACCTACCATGCAGTGCCTCAATTGAGTTGAAGACGAGCTTATCTGGACCATGTCGCAACACCGGACCTCCTACGTTACCCTCGTACTTAGAAGGGAGATAATCATTTTTACCGATGATTTAGCTTACCATATATCTTCTGATCTACGTATGTAGTTAAGTGAAGACGCCTCAGCAGGGCGTAGAACCCCGCATAGACACCAGATAGCTTCGCAAGGAAGGGACCCGGATATTTTCTCAAAGGGTGAAAAAAGACTCGATAAACAAGTATCAAGATAAACTTTCAGCGCTTGTTAATGGATGATAACCATATCAGTAGGTTAAGGGCTCACATAGGGGATATATATTACCGCGGGATACGTCAACGCAGACGGTATATAGTTAAGGATGCTCATTTTGGCGGGTTAGTAGCATCTAAAGCAAAAGAGAGGGGGTGAGTGGATTTTACTCATAATGATGGATATTAAAGTCGAGTAGGTAGTGTTGGTTCTAGCTGAGAAGCTGTGCCGCTTCAAACGTAAGTTGGCGGATCAATTGTTTATAATCCCCTAACGGTTAGTTGGTTGGATTTACGAGACTACCTACTCTACTCCAAGTATATGCAGTTTGAAATCCCATTCGGCCGAACAAAGACACGGATTAAAAACACAGGATTTATATTGCCTGTGCTTGTTATGAGGTGATTTCTTGGCTGAGAAAGAGAAAAAAGATCATGAAGGTTAAGAGTTAGTGATCAACCCGCCTGGATACGGCGTAGTAGCCAATAGCACATAAGAGAAGACATGCAGAGAATATAGTGCTGACTGGTAGTTAAGTCCTATAGTAAGAATAAGTACCTAGGTAACTATGATAGAGGTAAACCGAACCCCCATTCACTACCACTGCTCACTACCAGTTATTCGCTCTCAGAACCCGCCAAAAGTGTTTCGCCTCTTCAAGTGATTTCGGCTCAACGTGCGGCTCCGGCTCCCTCTCATTTTGCTCCCAAATGATCTGTGACTCGTCCCCTTTTGCCCAGTATCCCCGACCACCCCAGTCATAGATACCGGCCCTCACATGCCAGGAATACATCAACTCCGAGGCATGTGCGCTATGGACGACAACTGCCGATCGCCTCGCGGGTTTCCAAGGAGAATCTAGAGCTCCGAGGATCTGGAGTCTCTTTTGGTCCCAGAATACGTAACCACGCGCCCGATATAGCCAGTCCAACTCTTCATAGATGGCGAAACGTCGGTTTCGATCATGAGCCAAAGAAATCCTCCATATCTTTTCCGCACCGGAATCTTCATCTAGGAAGAATGGGGATGCATTGAATATGGCAGCGCCTTCACCTTGCTGTGGGTTTAGGTCGTCGATTGTATCAAGGAGATATGCCAGAAAGGTTGCAGCCTCTCCGGGCGGCATCTCTTTACCAGCTTTAAGGAGAGCCTCTCGGTCCTTGTATGAGTCGGCAGAGGAAATCAACTGAATCTTTTCCAATCCCAATGTTAAAAGATGTTGGATTCGTGCATCATAGCCACCGACATCGAAGTCGACTAAATGCTTGCCCCAGGTAACATCATGCCGTGCAATATCGTCAAACGCTGCATCGGAGTCAGTATATATAAGTAAGAGTGTAGATAATATAATCGGGGGTACTCACCTGGCATCACCTGGTCAGCCAGAAAATCGTGGATAGTAGCTAGCTGTGCGTTCTCCCAAGGAGCGAACTTGGCGAAGAATACCATGACCAGATGTTTTATGTCATTTTCCATAAAGCCAAGGCAGCCAAAAAGTTTACGAAATATCTCGAAGTGGTAAAGGGACCGGAAAACCCTGTCCCATTCCCAGGTCGAAAAGGGAAGCTTCCGTAGACTACGTTTGATCCCCAGCGGGCATGAAGATGAAGTTCTAGCGCATGCTTTGATGAATTTTTGCGCTAGTTTCGATACGACTCCGTGATGGTAAGTATCAAGTGCAATAGCATCACGCAAAGACAATCTAGTACGGAGGGGCGTTGGTCGCTCCAAATTTCCGATGAAGTCAAATAGGTATCTTTTTAGGAGCCTTACTTGTCTGTCGCTTGGATATCCTGGAGAAAATGTAGGATTGGTGCTGAGGTATGGCGGAGAGCATTTGTAGGCGAGAGTAGCTACGGGCAGAACACTGAGCCCAAATGAGTTGATGAGGACGCTCCTTACAATGATGTGCTCGCCGTCCTTGAGGGTTTCGTAGAGGGCGCGGCAGCTTAATGCAGCAGAGACAAGGGACGTGACGTCTGGTAGGTATACGAGAATTCTATGGCATACCTCGATGGGTATAAACTCGAAGGGATTCTGAATATCTCGAACTTCCAAGGCTGTTTCTCCGTTTGTTTCTTCATATATCGCCAGATTATCCAGCCAATCATCATTATCTTGAGCCATCTCGTCGTATGCTATTCGGTTTGGCTTGATCGGATAGATAATTGTATGAAAAGGTTATATGAAGGTAGGAAGTGGGATGAAAAGAAGGAGAAGGTTATTACAATTCTATTAATACTCACTGTTAGATGTAAATAGATGTAAACAGATAGTTCCTTGCAGTCGACGTGTCTGCTTTCTTAATACTGTAAGGTCAGTACCAGACTGGCCACAGGTGGCATACATACAGTTACGGACCCGGCAAACAAACCCAGTATCACGTTAGTACGAATTACGCACTATCACACGCCGAGTCCTCCTAAGGTCCCGGTCATGTGAACCGACACTGTTGCGCGGGCCAGCTCAGTCCGTTCGCCTCTTCCGTGTGTGCTTTGATAACTTATGGGAGTAGACACCTAAAGAGGTAGGTAGTTGGCCGTGTCACTTGCAAGATACACCTTACGCGTACCTAGGTACCTAGGGGCACTTAAGGTACCTACCTAGTAATATAGTCGTTGAAGACTCTAGCTCACCAGCGAGCTCTACGATAGAAGGCGGGTACAGCAATCTACCATCGTATCCGCACTCGCCTAAGTTACCAAACGCTTACAGTTTTAATACAAAATTTTTATATCGAAATAAACAAAAAGAATAAAAGACCTACCTATTATTGCAAATACGCAATGATAATAAGCGTCCAAAAAGGGATGGGCTTGTTTAGTATTTCCATATGGTATAATATATGTATCAACCTTTAGTCGCACGTCGAAATCATAATCCCTTGGTGCACTTTTGGTGAGGATCCAAGTTTTTGGTAAGGGACTCGTTAGGTGAGTATGAACATAACGTTCTTCGACACGTCGTCGCCTTACTAATGGTGATGGTGATAAAACAAGTGTTGGGGCACTCCGAGCTAATCAGTGTGGTAACTCAACGCCATAAACTTAAGCACTCTATCCTACCCCCTTGCTCCCTTCAAAGAAGAGGAGACAAATGATAACTTGGAGACTCCCTTAAATCTTCACATCAAAGTTTCATATCCAAATTCCACCAATTTAGTAAAGGTTCCTATAGTCCTTGCTCGAGACTTACCTAACCTTGCTTCTTATGCTAAACAGCGTTTTATACGAGACATATTATTAGGGAGGTCGTAATTACCATCATAAGGCGAATATATCGATCCCAGGCTTATACCTGACTCCAGAGAAAAGTGCTATACCCAAGTCTGAAACCAACCGAATCCCCGAGCAACGATTTGGATTAGTACGACGAAGGGAAAGCTTCGCAAGCGATATCGTTGGTGGCTCGAATCCGCGAGGCCATCCAGGAACGGAAAGGAAATGCAAAAGAGGAAAAAAAACTAGTAGCTCCCCATCAGAGTCCCTTCTACCAACAGAGCGTCACATACCACCAAAGTGCTTACACAGCTACCGACGCCACGAAAAAATGGAAGAAGACGCCAAGATCAAATCCGGCAAACTCCTAGCTGGCTCTTAATATTGCCCAAGCATACAAACAAGAGGCTACAGACCGTCGAGCTATGCAAACCAACTGGCCCGGTTATGGCATCTACAAGGATGCAAGAGGGCACGCACAGAGAATCGGGGTTGTCACCGCCGCAGCAGAAAATATCGAGCGCAGGATCTCTTCGGAGGAAAGGCGTCGGTCTGGAAAAGTAAACAAAGCCATCGACTGTTAAGCTAGTAGTTATCTATTAGAAGGTAAGGAAGTTGTATATCTATTCGGGTCTAGGGTCTATGAGATATGTCTCCTACAATTTACCTCTTTCGCGGTTTTTTTTCTTTTTTTTTTTTAATATTAAAATGACTGGCTAGCAACTAGTAAATATTCTTCAACTTATATATATATTGAGTAATCATTATTTATACCTGTATTTATTTGAGATTGAGTTCTAATTCATTGTTTGCTTACATACGTACACCTTCGTTAGCCCTGAATCGGGCACATTGGACTAAAAACAGGGCCTTCAAGCTTGCACAAAAGAATAACAATTTCGAGTTAATCATTAACCCGAGAATAGTTATATCCCAGGCAGCTTTTCGCTAATAACACCCCGAAACTCGTGGGACTTTCAATTAAGGTAAACAATCCCCTAACCTCACAGCCTCATCCCCTAATCCTTCTTGTTATCGCTCCCCCCTACGCGCCGAAACTTCCTCTTATCCTTTCTACTCATCCTCACACGATCCCTAGTCCCCTTCCCGCCCTCCCAAAAACCCCTCCCCTTCTTCCCGATGACGCTGCGACCGCAGAATGCGCATGCCTCCACCGCGTAGTTCTGCTCGCGGCTGCACCACCCGCAGACCATCCTAGTCGCCCACTCCTGCGGGTGGTCCTCCGCTTCGTCGTGGCACTTATCGCACGGGTGCACCTTCGCGCAGCATGAGAACCGGAACCACCGGTACGAGCGGCGGTAGTGCGCGCAGGTCCCGTTCTTGGGAAGCGCGTCGCCGGCGTGTAGGCCGAGTCTTGCGGGGCGTTGCTGCGGGGCAATGGTAGGGGGTGGCAGGGTTCCGTGGCTTATGACGAGGAATTGGACCATGGGGATCTTGAAGGTAAACTTCGAATGGCATGCCCGGCAGACGTTGGTAATAGCGTCGCCTCGGACGGTTACTAGTCCTTGACTTGGCGTCGAGCATTTCGAGCACGTAGGTATGAATGTGCTGAAGGCAGTGTCAGCGCGTAGGGAAAATAGGGGTCAAAAGGGGTGAGAGAGGCATACCTAGGAAGTAAATCAGCGACGGTGCAACAAGCAACATCGATAAATCCAGCCCTGACAAAGCCGTAATACACGAGCTCTTTGCGAAATTTAACTGTAAATCCCATGGCGCACTTCTTACAGCTACTCGTCTTTTCCACTTCTGGTTTCAACCCGGTTACTTCATTTATTGTCTTGCAACGCTCGCACTTCACGCTAAGGTTTAATATTGATATTTCGAGTAACTCGATACCGTGTAATTCGATTGATGGGAATGATATTGCCGTGCCCCTTTCGGCCTGCTCCGTAACACTCGAAACGCCTTCGTTCCGCGTATTAACCTCTGCGCCCCCTTCGTCAGATTCATCCTCCGAGTCCCAGAATTCATCGTCGGAATTATCAGACTCTTCAGATTCGTTTCCGAAGCTCCATTCCGGAGGGCGGGGAATGACATGTACATGGCCTTTGCCGTCGTTATTAACATCTTTTGAGCCCTTGTCTTGCTGAAGGATTGCTGTATCAATTGTCTGGCTATCACTTTTTGAAGCTATCGTAGATTGCATCTTTGCTACTTGGGCCTGTTTAGCCATCATATGAATATTCTGCGAAAGATAATTCAAGTGGCTTGTCAAATTCATCTGCTTATGTTGAGCAGCCTTTTCAGCAAATATTTCTTCCAAAGCCTCAGCATCTTCCGATTCGGCGTTATTAAGCAGAGCTCTCAAGGGCTGTAAGGGGTAGAGCATGGGGATGATCAACTGGACTGACTGAATTTGTTGTAACTCCGTCGGCAGTTCATTTCGTCTCCTAGGTTCCAAAGGCAATCTGTAAACAACACCATCTGCTGATTTTTGGTAGTGAGGCATCCGAGACATCCGGGACTCGAGTTGTCTAATTTCCTGCGCTCGCCTTGCTCTCGCAGCGGTGATCTCTTCTTCTGTGAAGGATATCTCCGGGACATACGGCTTTCGAGGTGCCGGAGTGGGCTTCGGTTGTGTATTAACAGTTAAATCAACTGTCGAGGACGGGGACGTAGACGCAGACTCCCCTAACGCAGTAGCTGAGCCGGTAAGATGTCTTGTATCCTTAAAAGAGAGCAGAGTTACTGTCTCAGTCTTTCGCTCCGAAAGAAATGCCTCGAGATTTTTGTCCAATGCATTCGTAAGAGCTAGTAGGGTTGAGCTTTGGTTTTCACGGGCGAGTCTATCCCATCCCTTTTCTATGTTAATAGCAAACCCACGAGGAATGTCCTTGTTCTTAACTCGAAGAACAGGGTGCTTCTCCGGATATAGGGCAGGCACCTGAAGCTCGCACTGCAAATAATCTAGCTCGAAAGGAAAATCTGGATCGGATGGCTTGAGCTGGAATATTAAATTTGTCGTTCCATCTTGCAACGTATTTTGTACTGGAGAGAAGCGCCGCTTCATCTGATTCAGCTGGTACTTCCGGGGATCCTGGACCTGCGAGTCGGGAATCGGCTTCGGTACGACATGATCAGCAGGGGCTCTATCCGCGGCTTGGCGGCCGTCCATATCACCTTTAGGAGAGCTTTTAGTCGAAATGATAATACTAAAAAAAAGAGTACGTTTTGAAAGGAATAACCTCAAACTACTGAGATATATTCTGTTAGATATCCAAGGGGAAAACGTTACTAGTAAATCAGAAAATTTATCCTTATGCTCAAGAGCCCAGAAGATTAATGCGAGAATATATTGATATATTCGCAGCCTTTATATAGGTACCTACTTAGGTACATAAAACGATAATACGAGTACAATGGCTCAACTCAAAATCATAATGATTCTTCCATATAGCCTCAACGAAGTTGAGAAGTACGAAATATTAAGGCCCTCAATAACCGCATAATCCCGTTGCCACACTTATTAAATTAGCCCCGCTCTTGGCATCTGCGCTGTGGATACGACCACCTTTTTTCTCTGACATAACTCATGAGATTCCAATTGTCCCTCATTATTACATATAATACCTAACTCAGGTTTTCATCTCTGTTAGTTATCCGACTCCTCCGT
This sequence comes from Daldinia sp. FL1419, assembly GCA_025201765.1. Classification (NCBI taxonomy): domain Eukaryota; kingdom Fungi; phylum Ascomycota; class Sordariomycetes; order Xylariales; family Hypoxylaceae; genus Daldinia; species Daldinia sp. FL1419. The sequence goes on from MU623370.1 coordinate 86,147, forward strand.
ATCAGCTCGAATAAATATCTGCTGCTAAGACTTGATATCTGCGATGTAGCACCAAAGACCATGAACATAGAAATTACCATCCATTACTAATGAACGGATGAATGGGCGAACGAAGATTAAAAGCGGTAGCACTCATCCGCAATGGGGACTGTGGTATTGTATAACGTTTTCTCCCATAAGCCCTCGACGTATGCGCTGACGGTAAAATTAAAAGCTGAGCGTAGCTCGAAACCGTTAGTGCAGGTGACGTTCCTGGGCCAAACCATGTGGTTAGCCTTCCTGACGCGGGTCTGACTCTGTGCCACATTCAACTCGTTGACGAACTGGGGCCTTGCCGTGATACCGCCCGTGGTATTGTAAAGTCCATCCATAACATCAAGAGCCAACTCGATTGTGAAATCAATGAAAGGCGATGCGTGTCCCGTAGCCGCCTCTCCGGTTTCAACGGCAGAAGCGAGACGTGGTGACCATCCAACAGCGTGCGAGTGGTTGGCATTCACAAAGTCGATATGTGCGTGACCGTCATTGATTTCCGTTGTGATGTTACTATTGTGGTATATGGCCCCCACGGAACCGACATCGGCACCTACGGCCCAGCGAAGCGTCGGTTTGAGGCTGAAGGCATTAGGTACGTTGATAGTACTAGGGAAGAACTGGCCAGGGGTGAACAGATAATTGTTGTTGTTAAGGGGCGCAGTTATGTTGAAAGTTACAGATAGGTCACCAATGAAGGCCGCGTCTATGTCGAACCAAAGATCCTGAAGGGTAGCGCTCGGAACATCGTAGCTAAAGTAGCCGCGGATTATAGCAGCGTCGCTAAGGTATCCATCCTTGGCTGTGGCAGTAAAGTAGGGTGCTTCTGAGAAGATTTCCATATCCGGGGGAAGCGAGAAGTTGGAAGCAACATTGATGCCAGGCTCGTCGAACGTGATGTTTCCACTGTTATTCTGCATCGAGCTTTGAACTTGCGAAAGGGTTACATGCATGGCATCTTAACACCAAAATTAGCTGAGCTCATTACTGAAAATTGTAGTTTACTTACTGACTGCGTCTGCAAAGTTCTTCTTGGATGTTCGCGCTGATACCGTGACAAGGTCATCCTGCCAGATGAGATTTCTGACCTCATAAATTCCTCTTTCACCTTTAACGTCACAGCCCTCGGTACTGTTGGTGACCAAATAGAAAATGTCGTACATAGGCCAAATTTGCTGGGCGCGTTCATACGCAACTGTACCATTAAACGTAACAGTCACTAGGTTGGACGTGCAAGTAACCGCACGTACAGATCCCATGGACTCGAGCAGTACCACAGGTTGCTTGGCTTGCAGGTCAATGTTGACGCTGTTGAGGGGGTCCGTGGAATCGGCTAAAGTATAGTAGAGACTAACATTCTGACGCGGCATCATGTTATAGTACTTGTTCGCATCGTAGCGAGGGGCAAGAACCGGACGCAGGTCAGTGAAGTCATTCCATGCACCGATAGTGGTGGCAGCCAAGAAGGCAAAACATGCCAAGTAGGATGTGAATCGCATGATAGCGGTGACTTTTTGTCAAGATTGGGGAAGACTGTAATAGAAAAGGCAAGATAATAGACCGAAGAGTCAAACGCGAAAATGACGGGAGGGCAAGCTTGGATAGAAAAGAAAAACGACAGAACGAAGTGGTTTAAAACTTCTTGTTACCTTGGGTGAGGAATTCAATTCATCTACATAGGCTTAGAAGACAAAACGAAAGAATTTTGTATGCTGTGAATTTCGTGAGGGTTGTGGGTGATGTGAAAGTTGTCTCGTCATTTACCCAAGTAGACTCGAATAGGTATTGAGTAGAGGTTGGTAGTTTCCCGTAGGCATAGTTCCGGGTCTTCTTACCTGAGCGAAATTTCTATACTACAGTGAAACAGACTATGAGCAAATTATTATTATATGCCGGGCTGTGATATCCTATTTTACCAAGAAACCCATATACAGAAAGGCAGTAGCATGTCCGCAGCTTCTTACTAGGAGTCTTTCTATTTCTTAGCGTGCCTACCTCCCAACAGTTGTCCTTTTCAAATCTAAGGAAGCCTTGAAAGTAAGGTACATGGTGTATACATGTATATACATGTATACAGATGTATACCGTGGTTTCAATATACCTAAATATGGTATCGTTAAGATAGACAAGTACTTTGGGATATCAGTGTTAGCAAGTCTTACCATACCTCATTTAGTAGATCTTAGGACATCTGTATAACTACACGTAATTTACATCAACTTTGGCGAGCGCATACGAGTGGCGTAGGGAAATAACACCGTACTACTAATATTTTCAAACCGACGAGCGAAAAAAAAAAGGGGGGGGGGGGGGTTAGGTTTGAGATATAAGGTCAAATGTGATTTGAGCTTTAAGAACTTTCATGTTTAGGAAGTTAATAGTTACCAAGTGCTTAGGAAAGCTAATTCGACTTGAAATTTCGTCAATTGCTATACACATTTACGGCACACGGCATACGTATTCTTCCCCCAACGATTTGCGTAAAATATATAGTAGCTGCTATAGGTACGAATCTGTATATTCGTACTTCTGTGTAGAAATAGGTATGATATATAGTTTTATACCATCAACCTATTTACCGAGTCACTCTATGGACGAAACCTTGTTAGTAGAGTCTTGGGTCTAGCCAGCTTCCCGCGTAGTCTATTTAGTCAGCAATTGCTTCAGACGCCTGAGCCGAGCGACTCTCGTGCTTCTTAGTCTCTTCCTTAAGAGCTGTCTGGAAAGCTTGGCGTATTTGCAACTGCTCCGTCTCGGTGAGAGGAATTGCGCTACCACGCCGGCGACGCCAGCTTGGCTGGGTCTCCTTCAATGTGGCATTGGGATCTTGGCCTGTCGGGTCCTTGAATTCGTACGAACGTATCTCGGTGTTGTCCCAACCAGTACCTATTAGCCGTCAGTGGTCATATGTTTTAGCAACTGGTACTGAGAGCCGTTGCTCTATCCGAAGGGGTGCATAACTTGCATACCTCTTTCTAGCTTTACTCCATCAAAATCCTCGGTAAGGAAGTGGAGAATACCGCCGTGGGTGACAAGGACGACCTGCGCGTCATCTCCGGCTTTGTTCACCAAGTCCCTAAGCCACAGTCTAGCCGCCCGCGACCTCGCTTCGAGATTGGCAGGGGTAGGATAGTATTTACTTCCGCTGGACTTGTCATTCCAACCCTCGTGAAGTAGATGAAAATCTACAAGGTCACCAAATTCTTCCTTTAGCTTGCTGGGATCCGAACCAATATCGCAAGGCAATGTTGATATTTCTTGGGCATCCGGAAGAGCAATTACTTTCTTTCCGGCTTTAACCGCTGGTGCAAAGGAGCGCAGGCAAGTAAGGATCGTCCGTCGTATAGGCGAAGCGACTAGATGCGTAATCTTATCATGAGCATCGAACCTCTTGCAAAGCTCGTCGCACTGAGACTCGCCCAGAGGGGTCAAGTCTGGATCGCGTATCTGTTGGTTTGCCTCACTTAGGTTGTGATAACCTTGGGCATGGCGGACGAGATGAATAATGGGAGCCATTTATTACGGTGATTTTAAAGATTTAATCCGGAGACGTGAAGAAATTCAGGGTCTTCAAGGAGGAGAACAGAGTTGAAATAAGATAAATTATAGCTTTTCTATATATTTTTGCTCATCCGTAATTCAAGATAGTTTCTTTAACGGGTATCGTTTGTTTCGGACCTTATTTGGACTACTGATGACTGTTCGAGACCGATCGCGCTGAAGGTAATAGAGCCACGAGCTAGTACGCAAACTCTGATTGGATTGAATTATTGGTAGTTAGGTAAGCCTTTAACCTAAGGTTAGGGTCTTCTTAGTCCGTGGTAGTGCAAATATGTGTAATATCGTTTTTCGAAGTGGACCTCCCAAGACGTTTTTTTTCAACTGACTCATCGTGAATTCGCAATTTGTACTCGTATTGCGATTTCGTCTGGTTAAGCTATGACGTATCATTTAAAGGGGAGTAGATAAGGTAGGTATATTCCATATATTCAAAATTTTCATCTTGATCAGTTAATAACTTTCGATTCCTGCAACTATCCGAAGATCAGCAACCCAACAACCTGGTTCTGCACTGCAACAATTTGAAACGTTGAGAATGTGATTTATTAGGGTGTGTTCGTGTCTGTAGGTAATTGTGGAATACCGCGCAGATACTACTCAGTAATTACCACTTGTACGAAAAGATATAATTAACAAATTTGCGATTTGGTTAGTCTGTAACTGGTTTGGAAATAACTTACGAGGCACAAATTGAAGGCCTCCGGGATCTCGTACAACGGCTTATCTCGCTAGATCGGCGCTATCGTCGGATTTAGACAGGTCCTGACTGATACGTACTAACCTATCTACCTACCTACTACCTACCTACCCTACGTACTATGTACTGTGCTAGTAATAATTCTCCAATGAGCTTGCTGCTAACTTTACGGATGGTTAAGATTCCTAAGCTGTTGAAAGTCACTAACGGTCGCTGCTAATGTCAACTAGTAGTACCAATAATAAAATTTAATATGTACCTATGTACGAGGCATGCAGGCCATCATATTAAGGTAAGGTCAGGTTCCTGCCGTCTTAACTATATACCCCAGACTAAAACGAATGACTTGATACTGTAGCAGGAACGCTTGGGACGTGCCCAACACATTTGTGAGACGCGGAAATATAACGTGTAGCCATGCACTAACGACGATGTCGAATTCCCCGTCGTGGTTGGCAGAACCCTGAATAAACCCCTCTTCACACATTGCTAACTGGGTATCTACACTTAGGTAGGTAGATATGTAAGTAAGGTATGTGCATATAAATAGTACACAAATAGTAAAAGAATAGACAATGTGACCATATCTGAAGCTGGAATAGGTAGCTCAACTACTACCTCTGGGTTGTATAGTACCTACCGTATATAGATGCGTACATTAGTGTAGATACTTACCTATGTACATGTATTTCCATAATTCCATAATGTGTCTCATACCTCGTCCAATTATATCATGTCTAACTAACCCCCTTATAGGATACATGTATGTATGTGCCTTTGCACCGTATTGTACGGATTACACACAGATATGAATTGTTCCTAGCGTAGTTATTAAAATATAACGTGTGAATTAGATTCACCACCTCTACCTACATGAGGTAGGTGCCTACACGTAGAGACATCACAATGAGCAACCACCCCTGAGCTGTAGTGTAATTGTCTGTAATTGTTTGGAAGCTCCTTGGCTGGTCTTGTCCGTTGGTTAAGGCTTGTGCGCCCTTATTGGCGGCCCGGCGCTAAAAGGCCAGAACATCCAACGTGCTTGCATGGGCTGCGTGGGCTGCATGGGCGGTTGTCAAGGATTGTCAAGGGTACTCAAGGGTACAGTACATTTTACTACTTTATCGATTCCCCAGTTTTAATCTCGACAACTTCCCCCAAAACGACTTTCCTTACCTTTCCTCCTTCTTCGCGACAATACTTATTGTGCGCACGTCACCCTTCAAACATCACACGCTTCCTTCCTCACGCCTTTTGTCTTTAAGACGTGCCGTTCATTACCTTTAACCACCTTTCTATTCTTCATCCAAAATCGTTACTTTCAATACCGCAACCATGCCTGGTGTTCGTAAGTCAGTCCCATATATTATCCTTTTCCTACGAGCTCCCGTAGGACTTGTTGCTTGTTTAAGTCATGATGGAACCCAATTATTCTTCCAACGCCCGAGAGTTACAAATGTTCTACCTTTAGGATTCCCCTAGCCTGCTGTGACCGAGCCTATTTAGTCAATTCATCAGAAACAAAACTAACATACCATGTTCCTTACAGCAAAGGATGCTCTTGACAACTTGAAGGCCAAGCTCAAGAAGGTCTTCAGCCGAAACAAGAAGCCCAAGGCCGACAAGAAGGCCGACAAAACTGCCCAGGCAGAGCAGACCGATGCAGCAGCCCCTGCTGGTAAGCTTTATCCTATATCGATATTTAGGAATTTCCCGACTGAACTGCTTACTAACTTGTTATAGCTGCCGAGGCTGCGGCCGACGCCCCTAAGGCTGACCAGCCTACCGACGCAGCAGCTGCTCCTGCGCGTAAGTCCAACCCAAACCCCTCCTTTGTTTCGCGTTGAACACACAAATGAATCTTCCCGTTGGGGTTCCGTTGCTTTACATATCGTCCGGGAATTCGAATTGGGCGTGACAGTAGCTAACTATTTCGAAAAGCTGCCGAGGCCCCGAAGGCTGATGCTCCCACTGAGGCTGCTGCCCCGGCCGCACCCGCAGCTCCTGCAGCTCCTGCAACCGAAGCCCCGGCCGAGGCCAAGGAGGAAGCTAAGCCTGCCCCCGCTGCTTAAGTAGACGTCATCTGCGATTTGTCTTCGATCGACCCAACTCAGACAGTAAACTGAACTAATATGATCGTTGGACAAATGAGAAAGGCTACTTTCTACCGCAGATTACCGACTACGGTTTTGTTTTCACGGCTTGGTGGTTCCGAATGGACGGAGGATATTCCCACAGAGTTTGCAGTTTGAGAGATACCCTAATAATACTTTGGTTTGATCCATAATGACATTATCCTTCAGTTTAAGGAATCTTTAACTATCGTACCTAAACTGAGGAAGTTCTATCAGCACGTGATCTGCCATTTCGCTCCGTTCTATTACTCCTGGACCCCTTTTGCATGTGACGAAACTTGTATTTATTGAGTACCTAACTACCGACATCCCTTACTTAGTAAGGTTCTTGGCTACCGATGTACCGGTGCCTACATATTCCCGAGGCCCTCTTGTCTGGCAGAGATAGATACTCCCTTATAGAAAGCTTTAGCTACATTGCCCAAAGTAATACACACTTTAATGCTGAATATATAAGTCCTAGCTGCGAGAGGAATATAATTACATTAGAACTGCATTGAAGATGGAATTTCTTCCTTGATTGAGTTTAACGTCTACATTTGCGTGATAGGCAAGTGTCTCGATATTGCTTATAAGTAGTAAATATTTGGAATAACTATGATCAATAGCATACTGAGATTGATTCCGGAATGGAACAACCCTGAGAGGGTAGGGTTCGAGAAAGTCAATGGAAGCATGGAGTCTGACTTATTGTGGGCTCTCATTCCGCCCTTGAATACATGTCTGCTCATGGACACCAGAGTGATCCCAGCTCTACGTACTTCTATGTATACTACATAGTTTCCCTTAATAACTAACTACCTAGAGAGTCTAATCCCGAGATAGGGGTTTTCGAATATCCTAGTCGAGTTCATCGTCATAAAAATCTCATTGTAGTTCGTTCGGTATGGCGTATGGACCCGGCAACCATGTTGTAATTACAATTATGGGGAGCCAAGTGTCAACGGACCCTTGCCGTTATCCTGGCAGCTATTGAAAAGTTGAGGCGGGCGAATACTCCGTAGAAGTAAAATCGAGCTTCTAGAAAACAAAGTTCTTAAATTAACTTGCGCGATTATCCACTTGGCCTGTCGCTGGACTTGGCCCAAGGGGCTTGGGTGACAGATGATTGGGTACCTGATATGCTGGCCCGTGGTTGTGACGCTCTAGGGACAGGATGTCCCGGACCCCATGGTGCTCGGGAGTATGGAATACCAAGTCCGGAGGGTGGAGGCATATTTGACGCTTTCGCCCATGGAGCAGCTGTACCAGATCCAGTTGGCGCCGGCATAGATGTCGTAGAAGGGGGTTGGTTTGCCATATGAACACTTTGCTGAGGGACTGCAGCATTAGGATCTTGTTCCCAAGAGAATAGCGAACCGAAAGGGAAATGTTGCACTACTGGAAACTTGGAAAGGACTTCGGCGTTGAACATCTTGATCATTCCCTGTTATAGGGTTAGTGAAGTGTAAGTGACACTATCAGGTCTAAGAATATCCCATACCTTATTGATTTTGCCCCAACCATCCTTAATACCGGATATGTCGAATAATATGGGACTATGCTCCCAGAAAGGACCTTTCTTCACATCGTTAATGAATCCTATTGCTGAGAAATACATGTTTCTCTTTCTCTCCTGCTCAACAAATTCGGCTTTGGCTACTTGTGCAGGTTTAGGCGCCCGAGGTAGTGAGCCTTCGATCGGCATTGGTTCTGAATCCGTAATCGCGCGGCTTAATTGAGCAGAGCCGTAGATATATGGTTGAAAGGAGTGATCATCCAAACCCCAAACACCATGGGATCCGGCGGGTTCAAGTGTATATGTTAGAATCAAGCGCCTCACCACTCGAAGATAGGGCTCAAATATGCCGAGGACAATACTGCGTTCAATGTCACCACCCGGCTTTCCATCCTTAAACGCACCAAGCTTCCATAAACCTCCGAGAAAAGCTAAGAAACTCAACTCGTGGCCGGTCCCATAGTCGAGTCTCTGTGGACTTCCAAACCCACCAAGGAGATACGCAGTGAGCTCGTCCTTGGCGGTAGCATCAGATTCACCACCAGCGCTAAATTTCAAGACGGAATCTGGCAAGAACTCTTCAAGAAGGCCTTCTATTCTTTCCTCTAGTAAGTTATACCACTTCCGGAAGCTAATATTTCCAAAGCGCCTCGGACCTTGATCGGGCGGAGCTTCATCGATATAAGATTCTATCCTAGCGAGTAACTCCTGTAGCTTTAATACGGACTGAACAGGCCGGGTCTCATACTCTGAGCCGATATGGAAAGTCATGATCTTATCCTTGCCATCATCACCAACAAATTTCCGAGGACACATAGCTCGGTTTAACTGCATGACAAATATACCAATGTCCCGATAGGCCTTTGATGTTAGGAACCTAGCGACGTCCGGTCCGTCGTTAATCTGTTTGAAGGGTTTGATGAAAGTATATTGCTTCGAAGGATCCCATATTTCCAGGACGGGAAAGCTATCGGGACCCTCTTGGGATTTGGGGGGATTTTGAACAGCTGCCATGTCGACAGATAGGAGCTGGTTCTGGTTCTGTACACAGGATCTAGAACGCAGCTAATGGCCGGTCGATTGTCGCTCTTGGTGGTTTAGGTACTTGGGTATGATTAAGATCAAGGTATATAACTGTAACGAAATTTGTAGAATTAATAGCGTCGATACCTGCCTGTAGGCCTTGATATTTGAATGCGGTCGGCGTATGTAGTGCATATATGCAGCATAAGGTTTCTTTAGCTGCGTCACAAGCCTTCAGGTAAAACATACATGTACCTGAATGCCCCGCCCCCGCTATGGTATTTAGTACCTAGGTATCCTACGGCCTGTCCTTGCCCTTCCTACCTTCGAAAAGCTTTCGCACGGGCCTCACATTAGGTAAGGATACGTCCTATGTCCTTTTGAGAAACCCCACAACCCGCTTCTACATACTATGTACACTAGGTACCTAACTAACCTAGTGTATTGTACACTAGTATATTGTCGACCGGCAGCCCGGTAGCTAAGCCGGGTGGCTGTGTACCTAGGTACTTAGAAAGTCGGAACTGCCCGGGATGCCTGTCACGCGTCGTAATTATGTAGACACTTTCGCGAGACCTTCAATGAAGCCTCACCTTACTCGGTGAGACTCCTCGGGAGGTACAAGGAACTTAGCCTATGCCCTCTATTTTTCCCTTAACTAATTAATATTCGAACTCTCGATCACGCGCTTCAGATTACATTTACTGTATCTGGAATTGAAAATATGGTGGAGATGCGGAGTGGAGCTCAGGCACCAGCTAAAGGTCACATCCCAGACAGAGAACAAAGACAACAACATAGTCCTAGCCCTAAAAATACCGATAGTGATGAAGATGAAATTCCTTATATTTTATCACCTAATCGCTCAATTGATCCGCCTACACGGTCGCTAGATCACCGTCGAAATCGAAGCCGGGATGATGACTTATCTATACAGTTTGGTCCGTCTAAGAGGCGAAAAACTGGACCTTTAAGCAACTCTGGAAATGCGTGTTTATACCCAACACCTACGTCACCCGTTACTAAACGGCCCGGTAGAACAACTCATTCTCGAAAAGCAGCCAAAAGCCTAAGCCCTGAAGATGCTGTGCCTCCTGGGCTAGTAAGTAGCCTTAATGCTGCTTTCAAAAGAAAAAAACGCGAGGAGCATCAGCGACTTTTACCGCCGACGGATAGTCAATTAAAAAATGGAATCATCGGTTCACGGGGAAATGAAAAGGCACAGGGAAATGCTCAAGGTAATGCCCAAGCAAATCATAATCAGAATATAAACCCACAGGGTTTCCAAGACCACGACGCGACTAACGAGTCCGGACGTGGTAAATCTCCTGTAGCCATCGGGGACCACGAAGGGGGGGATGAATCGGACATCGCTCCGGACAACAATGATGTTGTTCCACAAAGCTTGGGCGAAGTCCAAAGCCAGGTTGACATATGGGACGTACCCGCGTCGCCAATTCAAGAAGCACTACTTAAGCAGTCGAACGGCTCTGATGCTTTAGAAGAGCTACCTCTTCGCGTGAGGCGTATTGAGGTTCATATACCGCGGCGTGGCCCGCGACCCACCCAACCCTCTCAGCCAAGAGAATCTTTATCATCTAAGAATCCTCGATCTACGCCGGACGGAGATCGGAATGATTCACTGGAACCGAAACAGCCACGTCGCAAATCTAGCACAGAAAATAGACGAGAACAAGAAGGGGCGGGACCTGCTTTAGAACCCGTCGGCCAACCTTCCTCGGACGACGAAAATCTCTCGGAGTTTGACTTTTCAGAGGAGAGTTTCGCCCAGGACGTGGCGAGGTTTAGAGCTCGATATCCTAAGGGTTATAAAGGTAGTGAAACTTTCCAACCCCTTGAAGAAGACGATAGCGTTTCTATTCATATTGATTCTTCCTGTCTTAAAAAAGCGCTTAGACTCATGGGACATGAAGCCTGGTCTGGTAAAGGGAGAAAGTGGCATGAACGGCCATTTCGTTTCGATTACATGCAGCCTGGGTCCGTTCGGGCTTTACTGAAGTTTTTAACAAAATTTGAGAGACTGCTCGTAGCGGCCCCAAAAGCCCCTCGAATCACAGAGCAGAACATTTTTTTCAATGAACACAGTGACCTCTTCGGTTATTATTTCTCAAAGATAAAACTTATAATCCGTCGTATTCGGAAAATCATGCCCGCAAAGGAGGGGCCAAGCCAATCACAACGTGGTAAAGAAGCTGAAAACTACGATGAGATATTAAGAGACAGTGCCTCACTTGCTATTCCTATGCTGTTTCATGTTCTAGCGTCTGTGTGGTGGCTAGGTGGCGGCCGACACAGGCTTCGCTCATCGTTTACGGTTTCTACTATTGAGTTACTTATGAGGACGCTTGGTTGGATTGGATTGTTATACCGCCCGTTGCTCAGAACATTGAAACAGCAACCACCTGAAGACGGAGAAGAGGAAGAAGAAACAGAAGCTCAGCGAAAAAAACGGCTCCTGAAACGAGAGAAAAGAGAAGAGCTTGAAGTACTTTTTAACGAGTTGAAACGGCTTGTTGGGGACGGCCCAGATATCCTTGAGACAGAAGAGCGCCGACAAAATCAGGAGCGTCGTACCCACCAGGAACGATTGAAGCAACTAGAAGGAATGAAGGTGCAACAGAAGCGGGATGAGGAAACATTAATGATTCCTATCCAAGAGCGGCAATGGAGGTCTCTTATGTCTATTAGGGGAATTCACATACCTTTATCAGAATCAAGAATACCAGCATCTACGCGGGGGTCTTCCACCCAAGAAATGCCACGCATACAACCATCTCCAACTACTATTGCTTGGTCTACTGAAGAAAAGATATACCTTTTCAAGAAAATACAGGAGTCGTATCCCGATCTACCGGACTTGGATGATATCCGATGGGAACTTAACAGGACCCTGAACGATACCGAGGCAATGGCAGAAGAGCTCCTGGGACAGATGCTAGAGGCTGTACGTCCGCAACAACCAGCGGAAGATAGAAATGCGCATATTCAAGAGATCATGCAGAACTATCGGCGTACGTGGGGTCATTGAGTTGGGTTGTTTATGGAATAAAAGTTATTATATCCGTGCGCGATGATTTTAGTACTTGGCTTTTAAAATATGGAGTTTCAAATTCGAGACTACAATACTTCGCGGTTTCGCAAATCTAAAGGTCTAGTGATGTGATTGAATGGGATAATGGTTTCATCGCCAATGGCCTCCGGTCTAGTTATCTGCGAATTAGAGAACTAGACAGGCCTGATTGGTGCTCGGGTAAGTATGCCTACGATTCTTGGGGACACCCCAAGACAGGTTTCGTAGGCTTACAGGAAAGGAGTTGATCCAGCTATAACGCCAAATGAGAGGTTAGCATGCCCAATTATTAGATTGCGTACATGCGGTCTGCATCTTCAAGCTTAGGCTGCTTAGCCAAGTCGTGCCTGCAGACTGAACCAGTTGAGACCCAGCGGTTAGATTAGTTGTGATCCATTTATTCGGTGCCCAGATGTGCTACAGAGGTTCTCATTAGCAGAGAAGAAACCGCCAGTCGACCTGCTCGCTAAAGCCGGACATGTATGTATGTACACTACCTATTATGTGCAACCTACAGTACCTTCTGCCTCTAGGTAATGTACGTTGTATGTACATGCAGGTAATCGGTAGATCCACTGAAACGAGGCGGATAGGTCGAAAAAATCCCATGTCACATGTTTATTATTGGATTGACTGTTATCAATTACGTAGCCGAACCCGACACGACGTTGCAAAAGCGACATTGTAATGAAACAAGATAGAGAGAAGAAGTCAAGCTCGTGTACGCGACATTATATTGCTGTGTCAGAAGTACGTGATGCAGATTGCGCAAGGCAAGTTTGCTTCTGGTAATTTTCTTTTTTTCTTTGTAAGAAGTAAATTAAAGGTTCTCCTTATTAGTCTTCTTTAAAGTTTATAGGAGGTATTTAAATGCCGGCTAGAGGTACCAGCCATCTGGTTTCATTAGCGGTCGCTGTTAGTGGAATTGGTAGGAATCGGTAGGCGGGTTGTTAAGTGCACATGTGGGTTTGGTCGGTGGGTTAGCCGGTACGTGCATGGACAATACCGCATCGAGTGCGCTAAGAGCTCTTATTGCTCAATGACAATCGACTTGCTAGGGCCCTTGTAAAGCCCCTGTCTGGACCCCTGTGATAAAGTGATCCCCTCTAGCGATGATTGCCTATCGGGGTTTAGGTCTAGTGGTTAGACAGGCTCTAAGCCAGTGAGGGAGTTGGTCCTCTCGTGGCGGTCTTAGCCATTGGAGCAGAATCTTAGAGAAGCCATTCTCTTTTTTTACCATTTCCACCCCCCCATCTGACTACTTTCGTATCTTTTTTTTTTTTCTTGAAAGGGTGTCGCGAAGGATCAAGAAAAGTCATTCACGGTCGCGAAATAAGATACGCGTTCTTTTCTTGGTCATTATTTCTTTTACTTGATTTTTAAATCCTTTTCATCGCCATTCGATACTATACATTACACCAGTACTTAGTAGAAATACTTTACTGTATTATACCTTAACTGGTTTAATATTTCCGCGGCGCTAATTTGATATTTGATATCAAGGAGAAGAGAGAAAGAGAGTAAGGGAAGAAAAAAAAATAGGAGTTCGTAAGACGACAGGTCAGTCAACAAACCCGATTCAACCCACCATCAACGCTTGAACAACCCCCCCTTTTTTTGTGACGTGTCGACGCCGCGAAGTATAGCTATTCGCAGTCTTAATTGATATTCTGATCAATGCGAATCTAAAAGCTTGATGCATCCCAAACGTCGCTCACTCATGCACGCATATACACATAACACAACACATGCCTACCTCCCTACCTACCTAGGTATCTGTGATCGCCGATTGTGTCTGGACAACTCCAATTATTAACATCCCCTGGTCTTCTAGAAAGTTGTATTAGTAGTACTCCTGTTTTTTTCCGACCCAGAGACATTTAGCAAACGACCGATTACGTGTATCCGATAATAGAATAGAATACTCTATCCCGTCAAAACCGAAATCATGTCTGACGCCGAAGGATTTGAGGTTGTCAATCCTGACGAGTCGGTTTTATCGGGCGAGGAGACTGCCGATACGACCGGCACTGGGGTTACCGAGTCCCCCAAATCCTCTGTTAAGTCCAGCGATGGATCTAATAAAACCGAAGGCACCGTGAAACGACCAGCTACTGGCACTTCTGGTGTTCGCCGACCAGGGACAGCAGCTAGTACCGCCCCGAAGACCGCTACAACGACAACGGCTCGTGCAAGTGGCGGTCTGACAAAACCTCCGACCCGTCCACCTGTTGGAGCCGCTGTTAAGAAGCCATCAGTAAGCAGTACTATTGCCACTCATAGGCCTCAACCGTCTGTCTCCGAAGATGAGAGGAAGCGGTCTACTATGACTTCTGCGGCGCGTCGAACCTCAACCGTGCCGAGCATAACGTCGTCTCCTGGAAAGTCAAGCGTTAGATCGGGTATCTCCACTACCACCACCGCAAGAAAACCCTCTTCGGCGGCTAGCACTGTAGCGTCCAGGACCAGTGCCCTTGCAAAGCCTACACCGTCTGCAACTGGCACAGGGGGTACACTGTCGGCACGGACGGCCGCGGCTGCCCGCCCTGGTACCGCAGCTGACACAAGGAAGCGCTTGTCTAGCGTCACAGGTTCTCCAGCTAATACGGGAGTCGCGAGACACGCGGCTCGCCCATCCCTCGCCTCTCCAATTTCTGCAACAGCAGCAGCAAAAGATATCGAAGACTTGAAAGCGAAACTTGCTGAAAAGGAGTCGGAGGTGGAGTCATTGAAGGAACAGGTAGTTTCTTCCCAGGCTAAGGTCACTGAACTTGAAGAAAAGATCAAGACCGAGGTAAATGGCGTCCAAGGCGCTGAGGATGCCGTACGCCAGGGACACGAAGAACTCCTGGAGACCCTAAAGTCGACTCACGCCTCCGAGAAGGAGTCTCTAAGCAGTCAGCTCTCAGAATCTTTTGACAAGCTCAAGGCTGCTGAGGAACAACTAGAGGCCCACAGGACAAAGCTAGCCGAATTGACCAGTTCCCAGGAAGCCAAGGATACCGAGATCAACAGCCTCCAGAGCAAGCTTGAGTCACTCCAGCTCGATCAGGAGACTGGTGCGAAGGATAACGAAAGTGCCTTGACCAAAGCGACGCAAGAGCATGCTGCTGAGTTGGATAGTCTTCGAAAATCGCTAGATGAACAGCATCAGGCTTTCGTTGAAGCCCTTAAGACTTCACATGCGGCTGAGCTAAACCAAACTCAGGCTTCCTCTAGTGACCATGAGAAGGCCCTTGAAGAGCTAAAGGCCGCGAATGAGGCGCTGCAAAAGAAGATTGACGAACTGACCTCTTCGAGCGAGAGCGTAGGTGCTGAGAGTGCTTCTAAGATTTCGGCGCTTGAGAGTGAGCTTGCGGAATTGAAGTCTGCTGCACAGCAAGACAAAGCCGCATTGGCTGCTTCGCAAGCGGAGCTACAGGAAGTTAAAGCCAAGCTCGAAGAGTCCCTCGCTGTTGTAGACGCTACAAAGGAGGCACTAGCCAAGGTCAAAGAAGAGTTCGCTAGCTTACAGGAGGAGTTGGACCAGGCAAAGGCGGGTGCATCATCCAGCGCTGAGCTTACTACCCAAATTAAGGAAGCCGAAGAAAAATATGAGAAACTAAAGCAGGAGCATGAGCTTTCGGCAGAGACACATGAAGCTCAACTGAAGCAGGTATCCCAGGACTATGAAACGGAGATTGAGAGCCTCAAGGGCGATGCTTTCTTCAAGCGAAAGTTCCACGTCCTTGAGGAAGAACATAATGAATTGAAGACGAAATTTGACGAACTGACCGGCACACATTCAACGACTGTTCAGAGTCATGCAGAGCAGTTGGAGGCTACAAAGGCTGAATACGCCGCCGCTGTAGCAGCCCTTTCCGCCAAGGAGGAAGAGCACCAAAAGGCGCTTGACGCGTTACAAGCTAGCCATGCAATGGATTTGGAGGGCGCCAAGAGTGGTGCATCAGCCGACAAGGAAGCGCAACTAGCTGAATTAGAGTCACTGAAGGCCAGCCACGCCAAAGAAATAGAGATTTCCAAGGCCGAGAGTGAAGCTGCTCTTGCAAGGGAGCTAGAAGCCCTCAAGGCAGCGCATCTTGAGGCTCTCAATGCTCAGAAGCAGGATTTAGAAACCACAATTGCCGAGTTGAAGACTGCTCATGCCCAAGAGCTTTCCACCAAGGATGCTGATGGTAGTGCACATGTCGAGCAACTGGAGGCTTTGAAGGCCGCTGTTGAAGCGGCGCAGGCTGAATTAGAGAAGGCGAAGGCCAGCCACGCGCAAGAGATTGCCGAAAAGGAGGCTGACAGCAGTGCCCATGGTGCCCAGCTGGATGCATTGAAAGCGGCCCTCGCAGATGCACACGCAGAACTCGACAAAGTCAAGGCCAGTCATGCCGAGGAGCTAGCCGCGAAGGAAGCCGATGGGAGTGCCTACGTGACCCAATTAGAAGCCCTAAAAACAGCGGTGGAAGATTCGCAAGCTGAGCTTGAGAATGCTAAGGCCAGTCATGCTGCCGCTATTGAGGCTCTGAAGAAGGAAACCGAGGATGCCCATTCTGCTGAGATTGAGAAGTTGATTACGATGCAATCCGAAGCCGTCGAAGCTGCGAAGAACAACGCCTCAGGCTCCCACAAGGAGGCCGTCGAAGCCCTTGAGGCGAAGCATGCCCAACTAATCGAGGAGTTGAAGCAGGAACACGAAAACAAGCTCTCTGCAGCCACCGAGGACGTCGCTAAGCACCAAGAGGCTGTTGCCGAGCACGAGGCGGCATTGATTGCGGCAAAGGAGTCTTTAGCCAAGGTTCAAGAGCAATCTGCAACTCTAGAGGCTGAATTAGCTGAAATCACGACCAAGAACATTGAGTTAACGAAGATTCAAGAAGAATACGAATATCTACACCAACAACTTGCAGAGGCCAAGATGAACAATGTCGAGCTTATGGCCGAGCTTGACGCTTTGAAAAACCAGAGACCGGACACTTCTGTTGCGGACCGCCTAAGAGCAGAGCTTGAGGAACTTAAGCAGTCCCACGCTCAAGAATTGGCCGCTGTGAAGGAGGTTTCCGCGAAGTCTGCGGGTGATTACGAAGGACTACACAAGGAGTTTGAATCTTTGAAGGAGCAGTTGGAGGCAGCTAGGCAGGACGCTCTCATTGCGCAAAAGGATCTGGAGGCGCATAAGAACGATGCCGAGGCCAAGCTGAAGAACCAGGAAGCCGACTACAAGGATATGTACGAGAACCTATCTACTATAGCAGAGGAAGAGCAGAAGAAGAGGGCAGCAATTGAGAAGGAATCGGCCGACATTAGGGCGAAATGGGCAGAGATGCAGGCTCAGTTGAAGGTCAAGGACGCAGAAATTGCCGAGGCACTGGTATGAAGCCCGATTAAGCTCAATTAGTAGTAATCTATAATACATCAAGCTGACCTGAATACCAGGCTAAGGCGGCGCACACGCCAGTGAAGAAGGGTCTGTCAGCAAGTAGATTCGCAGACGATAATGATGCTGACACGAAAAAAGATAACGAAGGTGCTACCGGCTCGGAGGCTCCCGCAGCTGCAGGTGAGGAGCCTGACCATTCATCGGCTGCGATGAGTGCGGTGCGCAGTACCCCTTATACAAACCCTCGCTCGCCAGTCGCAGCGTCTCCGCTTGCATCTTCATTTTCTTACCCTGGTTTTTTCCAAGCCATCATGAGGAAAAATGGCTGACTCATGTGTAATAACAGTTAGCACAAGTTAATCTGTCCATCAAGGGCCTGAAGTCTATGAGTGACGAAATGGGAGACCGAAACTTGCGGTATGTAACCTGTATCTAATGTCTAATTTCATATCTTGAATTTGTGCGACGATTGTGAAGAGGGTGTCTAGTTCGACCAGCAAGCTAATAGCTCATCCGACCGCAGCATGCTCAAGTCCATGACCAACATTCCTCAGAAATCATAAGCTGGAACTGAACGACAGTCAGCTGTGAAGAGAAGTCTCTTCTCGATATTGCAGCGCTTTGCTCAGTCTACGCCTTTGATTAT
This sequence comes from Daldinia sp. FL1419, assembly GCA_025201765.1. Classification (NCBI taxonomy): domain Eukaryota; kingdom Fungi; phylum Ascomycota; class Sordariomycetes; order Xylariales; family Hypoxylaceae; genus Daldinia; species Daldinia sp. FL1419. The sequence goes on from MU623370.1 coordinate 104,199, forward strand.
GACCCCAATATGACTCGCCCTCTGATGACCTCGCCCCGGCTACGAACGTTAAACGCCAAACTATTTTACGTTGGATACATCATCCAATCTTCTCGCCCACCGCCACCGCAACCGGGTCCAATCCTAACCAACGCATGCCGTTATCGGGAATTTGCACATTTATTATTCGGAAATCGACACGTTTTGTAATGAACTTTTTTTTTTGGGAGGGATACAGATACCTTAGGAGGGGAATGGAGGAAGGGGCGCGGCTTTTTTCTTTTACCTTTCTTTTTTTTTCTCTTCTCGTTATGAGTTATCGCGCCCTGGGATGAGAAAACATGAGATGGATGGCATGGTATGCACGCATGGACGTTGTATGAGAAGAATAGGAAAGTTGTGCGAATGCAAAACAACTATGCTATGCGCTAAGAAGGTAATGCTGAAGGAAATATTTTCGATGCCCTTTTCTCGGTTGATTTATCTGTAGGTACCTAACTTAAAACTTTGCTTTAATGATTCCCTCTAAGGACTACGTTATGTCAATATTGTAGTAGTCTGGTCTAGTAGTTTAAGTGGACGATACCCCCCCTTTTCTATCCTGCAAATGGGCCTTCGTTTATTAATTATTGAGTTCATGCTCACGGTCGATCCTAATGAATGATATGGTTCATTGAAAGATGAAGAAAAAACCTTAAGCATTCTGTTTCTCTGCATTAAAACTCGAGTCACTTAACCAAGCAGCAAGAAACAAATCTATTACGCTTATTAACGGAACCTAGACATGAAAAGTATATACAAAACATTTCATTATCTCCCTTTCTCGGCTCAAGCCATTAACCCAATCTTGCTTTCGCCTACGAGGCAAGTTCCTCGTTTAGGGGCTTTACTAGATCTCGTACTTCAAACATGGCATCGAAGTTCTGCTGCTTAACGAACCACGCGTTCACGAGCTTCCACTCCTGATTGGGGTCCTTGAAACGGATCTGTGGAGGGGTGTTAGTATGAAATATAACCAGCGATCAGATTGGGGTGGGGGAAAGGTCGACTTACGTCAAACCGGCGGAGCAAACTCGGGACAACCTTGTAGATCTCCAGCAAGCTGATGTTCTTGCCGATACATGTGCGAGCGCCCATGCCAAATTGGAACATCATGCCATTCATCTCACGGACGCGGCGCTCCTGTTCCTCTTTCTTGGCGTCCGTAAGTTTCTCGTCTACCAACCATCGTTCCGGTCGGAAAGTGTCGACATCCTCGCCCCAAATTTCTGGGCGGCGATGTATGATCCACGCTGAGCAACCGACGATGGTTCCGCCTTTGACGTAATGACCTGCGATTTCGACGCCGGGTTCAGGGACGATGCGCTCGAGTGGTAAGCCGGCTGCTGGGTGTAACCGAAAGGCTTCTTTAATACAAGCGTCGAGATATGGTAGCTTTTGACTTTCGGCCCATGTCACGAGACCTGTCTCGTAGTCGCTAAAGACGCCGGATAATGCTGCGTCGTCAAGCTCCTTTCGTAGTTTTGATAATGCAGGTGGATTACGTAGCAGATAATAGAAGACGCTAGCTAGCGAAATCGCGGTTGTTTCGGAGCCAGCAAATGCCATGGACACAGCCATGGTTTGTACTAGAGTATCGTTCATAAAATCGGGTCGAGCATCATGCGCAGCGAGGAACTTGGATAGCAGGTCAGGCGATTTGGGCTCGGCTTTGCCTTCGGTGGAAACTGGAAGAAGGGGCTTGGTGGGGTCTCCTGAAAGGTTAGGCCCTAGGCGCTCAGCCATGCGAGCGCGGGCAAACCGCGCAACAGGAAATGTAGCATCGATGAATCCCCATTGAGACAATTTTAGGTAGATGGGGTTTTTAAGAAAGACGAGATCGAGCCATGGAATTTGGCCAATCTGATTAAGTGTGTTAGTATCTTTGTAGCGCTCTCTCGTGTCAAGGTTTAACGTACCGGCGCAACGTAAAGGAATAGACTCCCCAAGTAATTAACTATGCCGTCGATATCCTCATTTTTCTCGACGAATCCATGGCGTTTGCTATAAGTTATTTCACCAATTACGTCAAAGGCGTAGAATTGTAGCCATCGCGTGAAATCGCATCCTTCCGGGTTGCCAGCAAAGAGGCGCTCCGTTTGCTTAAGAAACAACTTAGTCGTATTGTCAACGAAAGGCTCGTACTGCACTAAAGCAGACATAGCAAAGGCTGAATTGACACATCGTCTAAATTGGGCGTGGAAGTTGTTATCTGTTGTACTGAACAGCGAGGCCAGGGAATTCCCCTTGACTACTGACTGTTGGACGACATAGAAATCGGACTAGTAAAATGTTAAATATAATATATCCCACCGGAAGCGGTATGCGGAGCTTGTACCTTAACAAATCCCTTATTAAGGCCGTATATTGTCTTGAGGGCCTTCGGGTCTGCAAACGACAGGGAATTAGGTCCCAGACGTACTATATCGCCATACTTCGCATGGAGCTTTCGATGCGTTATGTCAGGTCGTTGGCCGTAGACATCCCAAAACCGCCACAAGTCCGTCAGCGAAGCTAGAAAGGGGCCTGGGTACTTGTTCAAGCCATTATGGTACCGATTTCTAATCAGCCATATAGCAACTGCTGAAATAATTAGGGGTAGCCAAAAGTGAGCTATGAAGCTCCCAATTACGGAGTTCTCCAGTCCCAGCATTGCCCCACGGGTTCATCTGCTGCTCTCTTGTATGATAAACTGAAGTTGGAACGGGTCGGATAATAACAGACTTCCCACTCCCTGGAAACGGTGGAAGATCTGTGAGAGCCTATAGGTTGTTGAAACCTTTAGATACTCCTGGCTGTTCGAGGACGAGAGTTTCCGACCTGGAAATACATCCAAAACAAGAAACCCTGGGTGCGCCTATACCCTTGGAAATATGAGAAGCAGAAACGCCGAAGCCGAATATTAGGGACTGCTGACAACGTGTGCCAAGGTGGGTATATATGCGATCCTATTTGTCGGTTATCCCACGGGCATGTCGGCGTTATCCAACGATGATTCGACGAAGGATAAAGAACTCTCCCCAGTACCTGCGGCTAGCCTGTTCGATTAAAATGGCGAGAGGGCACGATGAGGGTGGAAGGTACACTCGTACTTAATATTTAGATATATGATATATGAACCGTTACGCTTGTGACGGCAATCCAGGGCTTTGCGGTGGTTTGAACCAGCTCCCCGGCGCCTCTCGGTCCCTGTGAGACTGTCCCATGCCCGCCTCGAGGTTCCGCTCGAGAAGAGCTAGCCAGGCTACTAGAGGCCGTACTAGAAGACCCAAGACTCTGGGGACCCCGCCGACCCACCCGATAGGAAAAGGGGCCCTGTCAACAAGGCTCATCAGACGAGATGGGCGGGGGAAACAAGCGCCTGGCCTAGTGGTAGAATGGGGAAATCGAGCAAGAAAACCCATGACCGCCAAGTGAGTAGGCACGTGAATAGCTCGAGTCTGCGCTTGGGGCTGTATTAGACGTGATTTCGGCAGATGGATAGTCCAATGGTTTCGCAGCTATAGTCAAACAAGAGCACGATGATACAAGCCGGAGAATATGCTATGTTTCGGGTCATATCCGCGATGATCAACCGACGTAGTTTGGATTGACCAGGGCGGTGTTGGTGACACGGTAACCGTCTCGGGAACTTTCTTGAAAACCCGAGGCGTATATATTACCCTCTTCGACACTGTCTTGTCTTTTTGGTGGGGGGAGACGTTAAGTCCGCTTTCCGCCATCCGCCATCCGCTATCCGCTTGGGCGAATAAAGTAGCTTTCGTTGGAAATGGCGCCGAAAAAGGAGGTAACTAAGCGCGCAGGGGGCAGGCAATGCGGCTCTCATACACGACGAACCATAGATGATTATTAGTTCAAGAGGCGACAATGGTAGCGTCAGATTTCAATGTACGGATCGCGCAAGCCTCGGCACACCCTTAAGCGGAAGGCAAATCCAAGGCTTATCGAGATGGTGATAGACTATAGTAGCATTGTAGGCATTCGGGCTTATGCTACTACGACGACATATGATGTGGTAGTCCCAAGGATATTTGTCGTAAAATAACTGAGATGTGATTTTTCTAATTGTAGCCCCCCGGGGCGTGTCTCTGTGAGATGTTAGGTATGGCTGCATGGCGGCCGTGTAGCTAGCTACCATAGGAGGTAGGTAGCATACATGATGATACACAAGCCACAGCTGCAAGCCGAGCAGGATCTAGATTCTAGACCGTACAATAAATCTGGTGTTGTAGACCAGGCTTGTGGGATTCTGGGTGTTTTTCTGGTAATTGGCGATTGGTAGTTGGTAGTTGGTAGTTGGTAATTGGTAAATAACGATTAACCTAGGACCAATAGTATCCGTACCTTGTACTGATGGTAGCTGGCTGATGGTACTAGAAAGATAACCATTTGCTAAACCGGCGCAAAGCAGAAAGTAGAAATGGGTCGTTAAAACTGCCGAGTGGTAATGACAAAGGGAATCTCGTAGTAAGTTTCAGACATTAACCAAATCGAGCCATCGACAGATTAGGTGAGGTGGGGACGATACAATACGGTAATAGCAACTCGGCAGATGTGTTTAAGAGACGACGTTCTTTCTTTTTTTTTCTTTTTTTTCTTTTTTTTTCTTTTTGCCTTCCTTAGGTCATGTAGTTACTTGGTTACCTAGGTACCTAAGTACCTGGTAAAAGGTACCAAGGCTACTATTTTCCACCATTTTCATCGGCGGTTTTGCCGCGCAAAACGAGAAAAAAAAGAGAGGTTGGACCACGTGCGACCTGCATTGTCGCAAATTAATCAGTTTTACCTAGGTAGGTACATAAGGTAATATTTTCGTGGTTCTGAATGCTTCTAATGCTTCCTCAGGTTTCATTTGATGGTGACTGTTCCCTTACGTAAGGACCGGCCACATGGATCCGGATCCGATCCGACAAAGGGGTTCCGGTTCTTGTACAACCAAGTTCTCACGTAGTAAACCCGATCTTAGATAATGTTTGTATAAGTAACTAAAACATATAACTATGCATTCCTATATTCGGGTAACATCAAGTGATATGTTCCAAAACCCACCGTCTTGCATCTTCCCCCCTTTTCTTCCTTTCCTCCCTCCCCCCATCCCTATTATATAAAAAACATTATAGCCTGATATCCAAAACCCCCCGTTCGCCCCTTCGCCCCCTTCACCGGCTTAGACCTTTTGCTTTTTGAACACAACTGCAACCTCGATACTACATGATCTCGTAGGTAGCCACCCATGCCGTGCCGTCCACCTTGACATTTCACTTTTCTCTTAAAGTTATCCCACCCACCGGATGCACCTCAATAAGATCCCGTATTTTCCCAGACCGTGTACGAGGCGAACACGCACACCGGGTGAAGCCTTAAGTCCGACCTTCTTACAGGGTCCGTTAGTTGGGTTCGAGAGCTGCCGGCGGTGTGTTGCGTGGTTTTTCAGTTCTTGATAATAGGCGCCTCCGCTTTGGAAAGTCGTGGGTTAGGTATTTTCATATCAATATCGCGAGAGGTAGAGCTGCTTTACGCCGTCGTTTCCCTCATCCTCTACTTAGTGAGGAAACCCCCACCATTGATTCACATGTCCATTCGAACGTAGCTTATCTCGATCAGAACACTTGCTCTCTTCCTACTTGCTAGGTCTCTGGATGGTCAAGTCGGTAGTTCTTCGCGAATTATGCGTGTCTAATAAGGCCGAAGTGGTTTCCCGCTAGGCGTCTATTGCACCTATAGGATTCTAGAGACCATCCAACTCGCCTTGCCGGCGGCATTTTACGCGTCTAGGCTTTAGGCCGAAAGAGGTGCCCGTGATATCAGACTAATATAAAAATAACCTTTAATAAATGTATCTAAGATTTATCAAGTATGCTGCATGTACTATGTAGCGCTCTAGAACAACCGTAGGGAAACTCATGAACCAAGTTAAGGGACTAGTAATCTCAGCTGCCTTAGACACCTAAAAATATCCACGGCAGCTAGGTCTGAGGCTTTTTATCCTCATAGGAGATGATTTGATTTCAAGATATCTTTATTAGCATTATAGCAGAACTAATAATTCTTCCTCACTTTAGTCTCAGGATTACTGATCAGGGGGGTTGGACCCTCAGTAGCCATAGTCAATTAGCTAGACGGCAACAAGACCTATATAACTGGGCTACCGGGAGCTAGGAAAAAAGTGATACATTACTTAGACATATATGATACTGTATCCAGCTATCTTGGGTTCTTCATCAAAGTCTTTAGCTTATACTATCAGACCCTAGATATGATGGCTAGAACTTGGAATATAGTACCGAAGTACAGAGAAATACATCAAAACCTGCCGATAGGTCATTATATATAAGCATCATATCATTTTTGGGCATCAAAAGGCTCATGACATATACCTATGAAAGCTGTGGGATACCACTGAGATGAAATGAGACATACAAGAAAAATATGTCAAGACCGACAAGAATGAATTACGTATCTGAGAGACGAGCCTCTCTGTTAACACTCGACTAGGTGCCCTAGATGCATCATATAAGTTCTGGAATGATTTCCCAAAGACATAAAATAGCCACCTAGATTTGGAGTTACTTGATATCCGGCGGTTACATCTAACTATCACGGTTAAGAATGCCCCCCAGTAAAGATTACAGGTAGGTGAATATAAACTATTCCCGTGGTACTCGAGTCTATACAAAAACATGTCGCATTTTCCTCCATTACGGCAAGGCTTATCTCAACACTAGATCACGGCATTCTTTTTTGAGGAGATTATGAGGGCTGTAAGAATACCATCGATGAAAAACTATCTGAAAGCGGTGGAAGAACCAATATACGAAATTTCGTTCTATTTCGTAAAACAACGCATCATGTAACCGATACTTATTCGTGCCATTCTTCCTCCCCGATAATCACACCTAACAGTTCCCCTGGCAGGCCTCGATGACCGGCGGTATCGAGCTGGGCGTGCTATTCGGTCTCAAAGTGTACGAGCACGCCCCAGTATTGTCATCGCAGGTCCCGTCGTCAAGGTTCCCGCCGACTTCGAAGTGTCCCAGACCCTGGTACAACTTGTAGTAAACATTTCCCCCGCGGGTGACGTTGTAGTCTAGCGTAAACGTAAGATCGAAGTCCTGAGAGGTGCCGAGAGTGACGACGGCCATGTCCACCGTCCACAGCCCATGAGAGTCCTTGGTCGTCTCGGTGCATTCATAGGTTGCGGCCGAGTCCGTTTGCTCTATACTGCAGTTCGCAGCGCTCGGTCCAAAGGAGAAGTCGCCGCCTCCAGCAGCGACCTTGTTCGGATTCTCAATCGAAACGTCGACATCAACGGGCCCTGAGCGGCCTTGCTTGGGAGCCGTGATATGCAATGATGTTACTTTCCATGGGTTGAGGGCCCCGGTAGGCGGAGCGGAATCGTACGATAATGCGACTCCGGTTTGGCACAGGAGGACAACGGCCAAGGACCCGAGACTCGCGGGAAGCTGCATCTTCTTCGTACTGGGTGTGGATCCCCGAGGCCGACGTGTATTTTTCTGTTTTATTGGTTGTATTACCTGGTACCCGAAGCTAGTTTGGTTGCGAGTTTAGAAATACGACGGAAAATAATTGTACGTCGAGGACGAAGACGCCTTTTATATGCACCCAGGCGCCATTGTACTACCTGGTAAAATTCATCTGGAAGGTAACCCCTGACTCCAGTAGAAGGCTAGTTCCTGACGCCCTCGATTTCTCAGACGTAAATACCAAAGCTTTTAATCTAATGTGAGGGCCCGGGGGCTTGTCCCGTCCATGAACTGACGAGTTGAAGCCGGGCTAGACTGAATAAAACGCGCGCATTTTGTACTAATCGACGTTTGCTTCGAAAAAAAACACCCTCTTGTGACACCTTTTGTGGCTTGCAAATTTTGTTAGGCAAGTCGTACCAATACAAACATGTCGCAAAATAATAATTGCTCGAGACGGTCTTTACGAATATGAACTTGGGAATATATTATAATCTTAAAAAGGTACCTATCTTTACGTACGATGAGGAATTCCATTGTAGGTACCTGAAAAAAGGTAAGGTAGTCTTGAATATACGCTCGTTAGCATCGTATCTCAGCATTAATAGAGCCTCAGCTGAAAACGAGGCTACCATTAGGCGCTACGCTCTGCGCTAGGGCAGAAAATACGAGGCCTAAAAGCCTAGCCCTAGCCCTCGCTAGAGGCGTACTAACCTCTGCTGAAGCCATCAAAACCCGAGGAGCATGGCCAAAAAAGATAAAAAAGAAATAACAATTCCCTCGGACCGGAATCGAACCGGTGACTTTTCGGTAACAATCATGCTTTACAATTACAGCCGAACGCCATAACCAACTAGACTACCAAGGGTTGATTGTTGAGGAACGCACTCCTTAGTTTTACTTAAGACTGGTTGGGGAGTTTGGTGGTTGAGCGACGACCGCACTGTGTCGCGGTCGGACACTAACGCATGACGGACGCAGTGGTCAAACTTGCGGGAAAGTTAAATAGATCAAGCGGTTCCGTTAAGCACCTTGTCGAGGAGCTTGACATCGTGGAATAGCTGCTTGTCCCCTAGTCTCGGGCCGACGATTTGCAATGCGACAGGCGCGCCCTTGAATAGCTCCGGGTCATCTATACGATGTTAGCTATCAGTTGGGTGCTGGAATGCCGATGGAAATTCACGTACACATGTCTTGATTCTTCCTGTCAGCCTCGTGTAAAGGCTTAAACTCCTTGTCTACTGGGTCGAGAGCCGGGTCGGCGTGTGTAAAGGGGATGATGAAAGCAGGATACTAGCACGAAAGTAATAATGTCAGCAGCCAATACTAATAGCTTCACCAGAAGAAGAGAACGCCTTACATCAACTACATTCCAAGCCACAGTATATATATCGCTCGTCCAATCCCCCGGCAACACCGCCGTATGCGGTCCCGCTGGCGCTAGCACAACCTCGCAGCCCACCCTCTGCCATTCATCCAGCATCTGTTTCTGTAACGCCAATTTCTTCGTATTCCACTGCCACGCCTCCTCCTGCGTCTTGCGCGGGAGATCCAAAAACCCGATTTTCTTGACGCTGGGCACAATCGGCTCGCCCGACTTGGCAAACTCTTGTCGTGGATATGATAGGCCGTCTAGCGTGAACAGCTGCTCCGAGATATCCCGGATGCTGTTGAAATCCGGCGGATGGAAGTCCCGGATCTCGAATCCCGCGGCTTGGAGCTTGGATACGGCTTCGCGGAGGGCGCGGCGAACGGGAGGGTGGGGTGTCAGTCCCGAGACGTGGATTACGCCGATGATGGGTTTGGAGTCCACTATGCTGTCAAATTCTAGAATGTTAGGGATGACAGCAGGGTCGAAGTTCCAGGGTTTCGTGCTCCTGACTATGTGAGTGAATAACTCGAGGTCACGCACGGAATGGCCCAGTGGACCTGTGACGGCTGGGATTCCAGTGTTGGAACCTGTCCATCCAGAGTACGAGTACCCGATCATAGGTATGATGCCGAAGCTTGGCTTATACCCATAGACGCCGTTGCATGCAGCTGGTATTCGCACCGACCCACCCACGTCGGTTCCTACGCCGAGAGCGCTGCAACGAAATGCTTGACTCGCCCCCTCGCCACCACTACTTCCTCCGCATGTCAGACGGGAGTTCACAGGGTTCTTAGTGCGCCCGAAAACATTGTTATGGCTCTCGGCGACCAGCATCGTCTGGGGCACATTTGTCTTGGAAATAATGACCGCCCCAGCAGCCTGCAGGAGTTCCGGAAGAGGCGACGTGCGGTCGGCCGGTTGAAAGACTCGGGACATGTACCCATTAGTCGAGTCGTATCCCTTGAAGTGGAAGCATTCCTTGAAAGTCATAGGAACGCCGTGTAGGGGTCCAACGACCTTCCCTGTGCTCTTGAAAATGCTATCCAGCTCCTCAGCCCTTTTTATCGCGTCCGCAAACATGATCTCCGTCAGCATGTTGCAAAGCTGGTGCCCCACGGCAGCGCGCTTGCAGAACGCCGTCACGACTTCTACGGCCGTAAACTTGCCTGAAGCGATGGCAGCTGCTAGAGAGGTGGCATCGTACTCTTCGCTGGTGATGGCCAATTCGACCGGAGACAGTATTTCACGTGAATTAACAAAGGGACGAAGATCAACTGTGTCCTCTGGTGGTAAGTCTTCCGGTCTTAGCTTCCATTCCGCAGGTATCCTCGAGTCTTGCTCAGCTTTTTTCGCCGCCTGTAATTCCTGCCAAGATTTCCCGGTCGTAAGTCCCTGGATATCGCCCATCTTCAAACTTGTGTCAATATGCTCCTGAACAATCTCACATGGGGCAATGAAATGGAAAACTCCTTATAATTCATAACGTCGACCCCTCATGAAGAGTACCTTTGAGGTATCGTACTGCGATACAACCCCGAGGAGTGGGGAATTGAGCGTAGGAATAACCCTAAGCTTCATTAGATCCGAATAGTTGGGGATAAGGGGGCTATACCGGGAATCCCTCATGCGTAACCTGTTTTACTCCTACCCCATCGTTACATTTGACGCGAGATAATCATATCTCTTGGCGTCGGTGATTGCCTATCTGGTAATCACTCTTGCTCGCCCATTGTTCTCATTTGAGGATCAAGAGTGTAGGCATTAATATGGTTAGAACTTAGGCATGACGTACTATATTGGGAATAGTATATATGTAGTTATCATTCCTATTGATAAAGGACAAGTCAAATTACGAACGATTCCAAGTGGAGAGGTTGCTATACGCGGAATGGCGACGTCACGGCCCAGCGTCACCTCTACCCCGACGAATATAGAGCGAGGGTCTTATCGGCGTACCAGATACTGGTTACAATTCGGAGTACGGAATATTACAATTATCTCAGCCAAGTAGTGCTAGGTAGGATAGAGCGGAGTAATATTTAACATGGCTTTTGCTATTTCTGGATCATGTCGATTCTTTTTTACTCCAAGAACCTATTCGTCCTCTATACCTATCTGAGAAATTGCAAAAATATGTCTGAGAAAAAAGACGTGCCAGGTGCCGAGAGTGTGGCGTCTGATACGGAACATGGAACTGGCGTCGTATTACCGAAGAATGGTGTATTAGGGGGACTGGTACACCGACGAAATGATCTCAACCAGCTGGGCAAAGACATGTTGCAGCAGTCCCTGCGATACGACCGAGCGCAACTTCAAGCACATGCCATCAAAGTTCGGTGGAAGTTGGACTTGTTAGTGCTTCCTATGGTATGATGGCAGCATCGATATGTATTACAATATTTGCTTCTAACATAGGATTTGGGGTGAAGATGATGACCACTTACATGTTGTCGTTTCTCGACAAGCAGACGTACGGTTAACCCTGATTTAGTTTGCATGGGCTCTCATACTGACGAGCCAGTCTCAACTACTCGAACGCATATGGTCTGCAAGGAGATACGAAAATGACAGGTGATGACTACTCCTGGGTCGCATCGGCTGCGTACTTCGGTTGGCTCTGTCAGGGGCGCGATCCATTCCACCTTAATCCACCAGTGAGCTACACACTCTAATCCATTCCACTCCATTCCACTAGATTTAATCTGTGCGCTTAATCTATTAATATATTTAAAGATTTTAAAATGATGGATTTGGTGGAGAAATAGATTAGAAGTAAAATTATACTTTAAGAAATTTTGAAATAAAGTTACGATATTAATATTTATTAATAATTTTAATAACTATATTAATAATGTAGCTTTAACTTTTTATGGCATTAAATAAACTTACTTTATAATTATCTTATAATTAAATGTATTTCTTATAATAAACTATTTAATTTAACCATTTATATAATATAACCTATATTATTAAAATACCCAATTTTTTCTTATTATTTTAATATATCTAATATTTTTATATAATTAATTTTAATAATATTAGAATCTTTTCGTAAGAAAATGTTAAAAATATTTATATTTTAAATTATAAAAATATTATTAAATATAATTCTTAAATTTCATATATTAAATATTATGTTGGTATTAATATAATTAATATTATTAAAAAACTTGAATTTTGTATATTCTAATAGTATAAATATTTATTCATTATATTCAAAATTAAGTAAAATATTAGGATAATAATAATATTTAATTATTTATTAGTTTTATTAACCTCGTAAAAATAGTACTATAATAATTTCAAAGTTTAAATTAATTATAAATTAATTTTACTTTATAATACAATATACATAAATTTTTATATAAACATATATTTAAATTTTTATATCTTAATTTCTTTATAGAACATATTAATAATACTTAAATTACCACAAAAATTATTTTATATATTAATAAACTATTATAATTTTATATTTAAATTTTAAATAAATATATATAATAACAACTATTCCTTTAATTGAAATTATTAATAAGGATATTAGCCTTTTTATTAATACTCCTAATACCTTTAAAACTTCTAATTTATTTGTTTACTTAAACACTATATCCAACTTTATTACCTCCACACCTCTCAATATACCCACCAATATACTTATTACCACACCTATTCCCAAGTCTCTAACCTGATAACTTACTATAGAACAAAAGGAAATATTTTGAAAACTATACAAAAGGTGGCAACTAATTAAAAAACCTTAAAAAATATAATATTAAATATAACATTTTAAATACAATATTAAAAATGAAATAACCCAAAAATAAATATATAAAACTTACATTTACAAAAAAAATTCAAACTTAAAAATATACCTTATTAATAACTTATAAAATACATTAAATTACCTATTTTAAACCTATAAAATCTTAGTATTAAATAATTAAAAAAAAGCCCTTTTCAAAATTAAATTTCAGAAAGTCCAAGTTAGAAAAACATTAGGAATAACTGAAAAAATGGGCCTTAATTTACACAATCACAAGGACCAAAAACTAACTAACATATTTATTTCAAATTTCAATACTAAACATTTCCAACGCTTTTTAATTAAATATATTATATATACAAATCTCCCATTCTTTAAAACTAAAAATCCTAAATTATAAACCCTAATAAATTATTATAATAACATACTAAAAAAGTAAAATATTTATATATTTTATAAAATAGTAAAAAACCATATTTAAATATTATTTACCAAATATAAAAAAAAGGTTATTAAAGTCTTAAAATAATTTCTAAACATGATACACATCTTATTTAACAATTGGAAATCACCTAATTGTTTCTCTTTATACAAAATAACTTATTTCTTCAGGGATAAAAATAATAAACCCTGTAAATTAATTTTAAAAATTTTTAAAATAATATTAAGGCATATAAGTACTAATATTACATCCTAAATTATTAATATATTGGATAAATTTAAAATATGGAATAAAATAAGTTATTTTACCTTTGATAATGTTTTAAATAATAATATAACTATAAATTTAATAAGTAATTTACTTAAATTTAATAGTTACAAAAAATGTAGATATTATTTTGGTTATATATTTAATCTTTTAACAAAAGTTTTACTATTTAGTTATGATACTAAAATGTTTAAAGTGGGGCTATTAGGCAAAATAACTTTAATTAAATTAGAATATAATATATGGCATTTGAAAGGCCTTATTAAGAAATTCTATAATTTTATATATAAAATATTTAGTTAAGATTATTTTGCCTTACATTTACGAGAATTCTAACACCAATTTCCTATTACAAAAAATAAGGTTATTTATAAGATTATACTTAATAATAATATATAGTAACTATTTCAATATTACATAATTCAACATACTTTAATGCTACATTATCATATTAAAAAGCTTATTCTTAAAGAAAAGTAATAATGAAAGGATAATTATTATAATAAAAAATTTCAAATATTATGTACCTTATTGGCGTTATTTATATATAAGCCTAAAAATCTTTTTTTAGATAGAGATTAGGAGGTAATTAAAATATTACGGGATATATTAATACTTTATAATAGCATTATTAAATGGTTTAAAGGTGATGGTATAATTAAAAGGTATATTAGGGATTGGATAAGCTTGTATAGTTATATTTGGGATGTTTTATTAAGATTTAAATTTTTATTAAAATCTTTTAAAAAATTTAAAGAATTAATTAATAATTTTCCTAATTTTAAATATTTTTATATTAATATTATATTTATTTGGAAAATCTTTAATAAATATTATAATAAGCTTAACGAAATTCCTATTTATTATACTGCTATCACTTTTTACCCTGTATTTAAATAGGATTGGTTTAATTATTTATAATTTTATTAATTTAAATGGGTAATAAATATTTATGAAATTGTTAAAAGGCTTTAATTAAATAATTATTTTCAAATAAAAAATATTTTTTTAAAAGATATAAAGGTTGACTTATGACTTGCCAAATGCTAACAGCGATAAAATAACTTATTTAAAATTTTCGTAAATAGTTTTTGTAATATGTTAATAAATCTAAGTATTTTGATGCTGCCTAAGGATGTGGACAAGTATAAGTATTAATATAATAATCCTAAATTTGGTAATAATAAAATTGATAATCTTATTGAATATTAGTATAAATATTAAAAAAAATATTTGCAGTTGTTAAAAATGGTTTTAGATATCCTTACAATTTAATCTATATCAGTTGAATGTGAAAGGCTTTTTTTAGTTATAGGTTATATAATTTTATTGTTACAGTATGGAATTAATATTAATATAATTTTTATATGTTAAGTATTACGGTTTTAACTATGGGTTGAAGTAATAAAAAATTAAGACCCTTATTATTATTTAATAAATAACAAAACTAAAGATATAGAAATTAAAAGGATAATTGATAAAAAGTTATAAAAATAGGTAATAAGGTGGTTAAATACTATAAATTCTAAAAATCTAATAAAAATGGTTAATATAAATAACCTTATTTTTAAATTTTTACTAATTTATTTAATATAGGAGGAATTTTAACACCAAAATTAAAAGGAATTATATAGAATTTATTATTAATAATAACTTTAAATATTATATAATCTATTAATCTATTAATCTATATTTTAATCCACTAACCCATTTATATCCTGAATTTTGGTGAATATAATATATTTATTATATCAAGGCATTTTGGTGGAGAGATGGAATGGATCGCGACCCTGGGCTCTGTACGTGGAAATACTACAATCCCTAAGTCGAATCCCTACCAAGTAAAAAGCTAATCTTAACTGCCCAGGCGGAGCATGGCCGTGGAACCTTCTTCTGCAACGTGTGGCCATTGGGAAATTAATTGGTGGGATGCTATTCGTCTGGGGAGTACTCTGTATGCTACAAGCGACGGTCTTCAATTTCAGTGGCTTCTTTGCTGTCCGATTCTTCTTAGGCATGCTCGAAGGATGTATCTCGCCTGCGTGGGTGCTCTTAACTTCGATGTTATGGACCCGTCGAGAACAGTCGTTGAGAAGTTCTATTTGGTTATGTACGAATGGTATATCGAATATACTCGGAGCCCTCCTTGCTTACGCCTCAGGCATAGCTGAGGGCCTGGCGCTAGCACAGTGGAAGCTGATATTTCTGGTGAGAATCCCTGTCAATCTTTCCTGCAGCAGAGGCCTAATCTAAAGGGTGCGTAGATAGTCGGCGCTCTTACTTTCGTATGGGGTTTCGTTATTTTACTCTACCTTCCTGATGGACCACACAACGCCAAGATGTTAACGGAATATGAACGTGTGGTTGCTGTTTGGCGCGTCTCTAACAACCAGATCGGCCTCAAGGATGCTACCTTTAGGCCATACCAAATTAAAGAGGCTCTCCTAGACGGGAAATGTTATTTGATGTGGCTAACTGGAATAGGGCTTGGTATCCTCAACGGTGCTGTAACCACGTTTATGTCGGCTATCATCAAGGGCTTCAATTTTGACGCACTTAGGACATCTTTATTGCAAATGCCGGGAGGCGCGGTTCAAGTTGTTGCTTGTATCTTGCTGGGATTATTTTCACAACTACCGAATATGGTGGGCGTAGCCATAATTCTGGGATGTCTACCTGGTATAGCCGGACTTGTAGGTATACTAACTATTGACATTGAGCACCGGTATGCTCTTGTCGCCATGTGCTGGCTGGAGTTCTTCCTCGGATCGCCTGTTGTCTTAAGCTGGACGGTTCCCGGTCTTAACGTAGCTGGGCACACCAAGAGGAGTACCGTGATTGGGATATACTTCGTCTGTTTTGTTGTTGGGAAGTAAGTTTTAAAACGGAGTACTCAAACGAAGTATCGGCTAACAACATTAATAAAAATGCAGTATCATTGGTCCTCACTTATTCCTATCATGGGAAGCACCAAGATACCCAACCGCCATTAAAGGCCTTCTTGGCACTTATTGTGCTGTGGTCTTCCTTCAGGGATTGTATACTTTTTGGTGCTGGGTGGATAATAGGGAACGCGACCGCCTAACTCGCCATATGGAGGTGACAGAAGCGGAGTTGCTGGAGGGTTTTGAGGACCTAACTGACAAGGAGAATAAACACTTTCGATATAAGCTTTAAAGACATCGTAATCGATGCCATAGTTACTTTTAAGCTAACAGCGCTAAATCCGCTCTTAAGCGTCATTGTCGAAGGGAGGATGCTTTTTGAATGTATTATGTAGTGTAGTTGTAGTCTAGTATTGATACAATATCCAATACGTATGGAAATCCCGGCTAATAAGACATTAACTATCGTCACTGCCATGAGCGGTGAACTAATGAAAATATATCACCAAGGAGGATATGTACAAACACACGATGTCATCCATGCTAGTTAGCGCGTCTCGAAACATCTATACGCGTCGTTTTTAGTGAGTCAATGAGCTTTGGGATCGAGCTCTCCATCGCGCGCGGCGGGGATGATCTTCTATCGGTCGTCGCTGATTGGTCATTTGGAAGGCGACAAGGTCCAAATGTGAGCTCAGGCGGTAACGTCTGCCCTACCAGCCTAAGTGATGGCTTCACCCATGTCTTTCAAGTCGTCGATTTGCCTATACTACATTGGATTTTAAATACCTAATCAATCTTGATCACTAGAATCTAGGTCTTTACCTAGGTACCTATATAAGAATCCCTAACATTATTGAACGGAGGGTATAAGAAAACCATTCGTGAAGACAATTGAAACTCCCGCCGATATTATCTCCGAGGCATCTCGCGGCTTCGGATATATATACCTTACCTAGGTAGTTACATGCTCAACTATGTCTAACGAAACGCTATTATAGCTCGGATTTATACTAGAAAGGCCGTCTACCTGATTCTCTCATCGCTCACTTGAGCTGGGAAAATTCTCTTTTTTAATTACCACTCGCCCTCCGCTACCCAGCAGCATGTCGCCACCTCCACCAGATGCCTCATCTAGCGGGCCATCCAAGCTCCGTAAAGCTCTGTCCCACATTCTCGAGGAAACTGGCCTCCGGTCTTTATATGTCTCATCTCGCGATGTCAAGCTCCTCTGCCTGCAGCGCTTCACGCGCATGTTCGCTTACGGGATTTCCACCCTAATCCTAGTCGCCTACCTGTCCGCCCTATTAATCCCCAAAACAGACATCGGGCTATTCATGACCCTGACTTTAGTCGGCGACGTATGTCTTAGCTTCATCCTAACCCTATTCGCCGATGCGCTAGGGCGCCGAGCAGTCCTTGCTCTGGGGGCGCTGCTGATGACCGCTAGCGGCGTGGTATTCGCGTTGTTTGGGTCGTATTGGGTTCTTCTCGTCGCGGCAGTTGTGGGCGTTATAAGTCCCAGCGGAAATGAAATCGGGCCTTTCCGCGCCATCGAAGAGAGTATCGTGGCACAGTTAACTGATCCGAAGAAGAGGAGCGATATCTACGCCTGGTATAGTCTCCTAGGTCTCGTAGGCGCCTCGTGCGGGTGCATGACTTGTGGCTGGGTTCTCCAACATCTGACCGAGACTCTCAAGTGGGATTTCATCCGCGCGTATCGTGCTATCTACTTTGGATATGCTGTACTCGGCTTGTTGAAGTTAACTTTAACATTGCTTCTGAGCCACGCCACGGAATCGGAGAAGAAACAGGCGCAGACCCGATCTAGAGACGATGAGACGAGGCCGCTGCTGGAAAATGGTGCGGAGGCAGACACACCTCGGAAACGAAGATTTGGCGCTTTATTCCCGGATATCAGCAAAGAGAGTGTGCCTGTAGTAATTACGCTATGCCTCCTATTTGCCTTGGACTCCTTTGGCTCGGGGCTCGCTCCATTGTAAGTAACTTATACGTGACGACAAATGTATGGCTTTCTAACTAATGGCTCTTAGATCTTGGATCACCTACTACTTCAAGTCTCGATTTAACATTGAAGAGGGTAAACTAGGCTCAATATTCTTCACCACCCAAACTATCGCGGGCGCTTCTATGATCGTTGCCTCTTCTCTCGCGAAGCGATTTGGCAATGTCAATGTATGTCACCTTATAGGTCCCTCCCCTGCCATTGATGAATATCCCCATGCTAATACTCCCAGACTATGATATTCACACACCTCCCCTCTCAAATCTTCCGCGCTCTCCTCGGCGTCCCCGATGATATGGGTTTGGCGCTAGCCTTCCTCATCCTGAATGCGAGTACGCAGTCCATGGATACAGGGCCCCGATCTGCCTTCCTTGCCACCATTGTCTTACCGTCTGAGCGTACTGCAGTCATGGGAACCGTGAACGTCGTTAAGACTACGGCTCAAAGTCTCGGCCCGCTACTAACGGGTGTCTTGGTAGACCAGAATCTGTTCTGGGTGTCGTTTGTTGCCTCTGGAGGGCTGAAGATACTATATGACTTAGGTTTGCTCGCGTTTTTCAAGAATAAGGAGAAGGAAAGGGAGAGTGCTGGAGCAGCTAGGATCCAAAGGGACGAGGAAGGACATGGTCATGTAGACCGTTAGGATGGTGATCTAAGCGCACAGTATAGGTGGTATTGATCTAAGGCGGCAAGAGAATGAGTACCTTGGTGGGCGGGTGACGTGGTGCACTAAATAGAGGAGTCGACCTTCGCTGACTTTATAGTCTATCGATCATTTTAAATCCTAGACATTTATTTTAACCTATCCCGAGATCTTGCCAATTATCGAAGGGAGCTAAATTACCGAAGGATAAGTCGTTCATATACATCGAGTCCCTAGAAACGCATTGTCTTTGAGTATTTACTATCGAATAATTTGATTCTTTTCTTTTTCTTTTTTAGTTACTCAACATTACACTCAGCAGCTTACCATCAGCACATCTAAAAGTTCTCTTGTCCAGAGAAGCGCTCGTTCTGAACGATCTCGACCCAGTATCCATCCGGATCAAGCAAGAAAGCCACATTCCTCATGCGTCCGTCCGTAAGCCGCTTCTTCCAATTGACATTCAGCGACTCGAATCGCGAGCACGCCGCATCCAGATTATCGACCGAAACACCTGTCCAGCATTAGCTCTACACCACACTCCCATTATATCCCCCCTTTCCCTAAACATGAAATTCAAGCAAACTTACAGATATGACCAAAGCCCCGCGGCTCCTCGTTCCCATTGTGGTACTTAAAGTTCTCATCCTTCTCCGTCCCGTAGTTCCACGTCAACTCCAACAAACCCTCATGATCCGCCGTGAATCCGTCCTCCGGCACACCCTCGGGGCCAGGGTACCCTAGGAAGTACAAATTGAATTTGGCGGCGGCTTGCTCTGATGTGCGGAAGATCTTCATTCCTAGCACGTCCTGGTAGAATTTGAGAGACTTCTCGGCGTCCTTGACCCGGATCATGGTGTGATTCTGCCCCTCATGTCAGCTGTTTTATACTCATGCCTTACTGCTCACTGATGATCGTCCAAAGAGAGAGAGATGAAGGGAGAACAAAGAGCACCCTACCATGCGATACGTTCCGACATCCGTCTGTACTCCCTGCTCCTCGGGATCCTCCGCACCCTTCGATCCCCTCCTACGACTAATAATCTCAACCCAATATCCATCCGGGTCCAGCGCAAACGCAATATGCTTCATCCGCCCGTCCGTGAGCTTCTTCTGGAACTTATACCCGGCGTCCTCGAGCCTCTTACACGCGGCCTGGATATGGTCTACCGAGATACATACGTGCCCGAAGCCGCGGTGCGGCTCCGCGTTACCGTTATTAACTTTGTAGTCAGGGTCATCTTCCGTCCCGTAGTTGTGCGTTAGCTCGATTACCCCCTGCCGATCGAACGTGCTGTTGCCGTGAGAAAGCGCGTTCACGCCGTCGTACCCGAGGTAGTATAGGTCGAATTTGGCTTCGGGGAACTGTTGGTGTTTAACTACGGTCATTCCTAGGAATTCATAGAACTTGACTATGTTGGAAGTGAGTATAGGATTAGTTTATGTTAAAGGCTCGCATGGTACCATAAGGTCATACTGGATATTTTGGGGTCCTTCACTCTGATCCTGTAATTGCGACACTGCGTTTAGTAGTTTGTTTCTCCTAAGAGAAGGGGGTAGGGGTATGAGCCTACATAGAGTGGTTGAATTTGTAGTTGCTAATATCTGTAGTTGTCGCCATTGTTGCGAATGTGTGCCGAGCAGTTGTAGGCTTATAGATTCGGTCGGGTAGCTGATATGGCCCAGGTATTCGGCCGAAATTTGGAATATATTTATTTTGGATTTGTGGAGATGGGCGTAATATATATGATCGTGTGGCTGTTCGATACAAGCTGCGGATATAAGACATGTAGCGGGAAGAGTTGGAGGCGCTGGGGACGTTGGAGATGTTCTATTATCGAGAATAAAAATTGGTACAATCAAATAGCCGTGGTACTTAGTGTTTCTGTTCTAATACCACATGAGAATAGCGTATACCTTACCTAATGCAACCAGTATGAGCTCATTGATAGGTCCAGGTACATATTCTACGACAGATAATAGTATATCTTATGAAGTACCGATAACGAATATGTTTAGCATTCGGAATAATGACGTTTTTGTCGCAGCTTAGTACCCTTCTAGCCCCACGTTAGGTAGGCCAGGGATTGGTTCGTGTACAAGGTACCTCAGTTGATGCGCCTTTACCCAGGTACCCAGGTAATGCCGGGCCTGAGACAACAATGTACCCAAGTACTTCTGAATAGCTTCATGCTAAATGTAAATAATAGATATTTCATATATAATTTATAGGGAATATCCGCCCATTTCCAATACATAGAAAAGTACATAAAAAACAACTCCGAATTTGTACTTTGTACTCTAGTTGTACGCATCACCAAACTCCAGGTACGCAGCTTGCGCCTCACATTTTTCTCAATCCAAAACTCCGATAATATACAGGACAAAGCAAATTTGTCTGAATAGCCACCCCATCAAATACCTATTTAATGAACACATAAGTTTTGAGGGTATGATACGCTGCGCGATCCGATAGGGTGGTACGCTAGGTATGCATATACTAAATGTGAAACTGCGAGTGATGATACGCCCTCGCAGGGTGGGTTGCGAAAATAGGCAAGTATTGATCATTCTGGGCTCACCAGACTACTAAGCTTACTGACGACCAAGCTCGTGTCGAAATATTGGCTGGGGGTAACGAAGAAAGCCAGAGCAATGATGACATAAAGGGCCATTAACTAAGACAAGATTAGTACATCTAACCAATTAGATGGGGTTGGCAACGTTACCATTGCGCCTTCAAGGTAGTTGGATTTTCCGTCTTGAACGGTGTAGATAACAACGAGCACAGCTAAAGCGAACGAAACAGTTTCGACTAGATCATGTTAGCCTAAGACGCCGCGGTCAAAGGTATATCCTAACTTACATGTCTCGAAGTGCAAGTCCATACCCCTGTCCATAATCCAGCCGAGGACAACAAGAAACGGGGTTACGAACAGAGCAATCTGAATACTAGATCCAATTGCAACTCCCAAAGCCTGCGTGACGTGTAAGCTTCATCTCGATTGAATTCCTCAGTAAAATACTTACAAGGTCCATCTTGTTCTTGACCGCTACCACGACTGCAGTAACATGCTCCGCCGCGTTTCCAACAATAGGAATCAGAATGAGACCGATAAAGCTGCGACTGAGGTGGGCACGTTCTACTAGGGCGTCTATACTATCGACTAGGTAATCCGCGCAGATGGCAACCAAAACAGTCGTAACAATCAAGACAGCGCCGGCCGACCATGGACTCATATGCGTCTCTTCTTCCAGTTCTTCGCTAGGCGGTTGAATATTTTCAGCCGCAGCCTCTGTAGGAAGCTGGGTTACATTCTGCGAGGATTCTGATGTAGTTCCCGCCTCGGAACTGAACAGCTTGTGGTGTGTTCTTAGCTGGAACCATAGATATAATACGTAAAGAAGTAGAAGGATGATAGCCGTGCCACGAGAAAGCGATAGTACGATTTGGTTACGGTCATCTTCGTCGTATTTGCTGTCGTTGATGATCATGAATAGCTATATTATATGTCAACCCTTCACTAATCTCTTCAATCTGGGGTGAATTGCTTACAGTGCCGGGGAGGATCACAGAAGCAGCAGACAGAGTCATGAGTGAGGCTGTCGTTTGTGCGGTAATGGTCTGGAAGGATTGTTCCTGGCCGTCGCCTTGTCCATCTCTCATATTGACGATACCGCCGAAAAAGAAGCACATACCCATAACCAGCAGAAGATTGGATAGGATCGAACCAATCATCGATGACTTGACAACCTCGATCTGGTTATCTCTTAACGCGATGATGCTAACCTACAGGAAAGCTGTTAATAAAAAGTGATCATGCAAGTAATGGCTGGTTGGGGGCCGTTTTTTACAATCAACTCCACAGCATTGCCGAAAGTGGCATTTAGCAGGCCACCCAGAGCCTCGCCTAGCTTTACAGATATTTCCTCCGTCGCAAACGATAGCACGGCGGCTAACGGAATGATAGCGAAAAAATTAATAACGAATACAGCAACAGGATCCCAACCGGATTGGCCAGCAATGATACCAATTGGTACTGTGACAAGAAGCACGTTGACGGGGCCTATGAAGTCGAATTTAGCTATTTCATATCCCTGTCTTCCCCGGATTTATTTCTAGCAATACGTACTGCTCAATAAGGTAGTTTTGGTGATATGCCACGTATGGGCTGGATACTTGACCCATGGCTTCGGATGTTCAGTGCCGGGCGTGTGGTGCGAATTGAATAAGAACTCCCAGGCCCCACCGTGTCCGTTCTGATGAGCGAATCCATTTTGTTCAACGTGACTAACATGACCATTCTGGCCATTATTTAATAAAGGTGTGTTCTCGGTCGGTGCTCCATTCTCGCGAGGATGCGTCAAGCCTGTTACGGTCTTGCGGATTTGGGTTTGGAAACTCGGTAAGGCTGAATCTCGAGACATCGTCGCATCGTTAGCTGGATGTTATAAATATTTAAAGATTTGCTCCGAAGATTTAACGTCTACACGGCGGCGAACACCACATTTCTTTGTGGAAAGCAACGCGCGAAGAGATACGAAAGTGTAAGGAAACACGGTGATTGAAGGGGGGAGACCAAGGTAGGTAAGAATAAAGACCGAGATTGGAATTGGAAATTGGGCGTCCAATCCGATTAGGTAGGGAAATGTAGTAAGTGTATTCGGAATTGGTATTTGATAAAATCTAGTGCAATAAGTAAAAGCCTGCCTGTACTTACACACCATTGGCGACGACGTTGGGAGTATTTCCCCCTAAAAAAGTAACGCAACCCAAATTTAAAAAAGATATCAAAGCGTAAAAGAGAATGAGCAGAAATTGGGGCGCGAAAGTAACGAGGCGCAGACGACAAGACGACCGAGTAAGTTAAAAAAGACGCTTTGCTTTGTAAATGGAGGGTTACTAAGAGAAGTAAGTAAGTCTTGTCTAGGCGTAACGTAGTTGGGGCGGGCGTTAGGAGGTATTTACTAACCTAGTAGGTGTAATTCCGAATGATGACGTGCAATAAAAGTCACTTCTTTTGCTGTTCCTGACAGACGGTATTTCTTGGGCGGTTCTTGGGTAGTTCTTGGTCAATTCTTGTGATTCTTGGTATTGGTATTAGAAAAGTATCTAAATGTCTGGGCATATTTTGCTATCTTGTAAGGGACTTATTACTTGCAAGGACTTACCAAGAAAGAACTATGACAACTCTAATTTTTTTTTCTTTGCTAGGATCTAAGTTATACGAGTCAGTTATTTCATATTATCCCATAGCTCCTTCTAAATTTTATTCTCCTTTGTTAACCCGTCGTACCCCTTCCGGATATTGACGTCGTCATTCTCCAATTGTACTTACAATTTCATACAATACCCGGAGCTACTTAGGTAGAAGGCCCATCTAAACTCCACTCCCAAAACAAGGTGAAGGGGAAGTGCAACAGGACTTTACCTGCAGTTAAAACGTGGCGCCAGCTCTAAGGTTGCACGGAGATTCGACGAGACAAGGACAGGGGTCCTAAATTCGTATGCAAATAGGTACATCGGTATCCTATAATACAGCGGAATATATCAATTTACACTACATGTCTATACGGGAGCGAGGAGCTAGGGCCAACTTTCTAGCTTCGATTCTCGAATATCGATCTGACCAAGGTTGAACAAGGCCGCAACCCAAGCGAATGAATAAGTTAACCAAATCAACCTAAATTTTTTGAATTATAAAAGCCATCTAAGAAGATGGGAAGGATGACTGATCCTTCCAGATCATCCGAAATACAAGTAAAAATAGGATGCGAGATTTTCAATAATACCCGTGCCAATGGCTTGCGTGAAAAGCAACATTTGGCGGTAACTAAAACCTACCTAGGTACATAGAAAACGTACCTAACCTAATGCAAGTAGGTCGGTATTATCACAGTTAAATGCCAAGTGTGGCAGTGTACATGTATCCGGTATATCCAACGTACATACAGTAGTATGCAGAGTTGTGGATGATGCACACATGGTAGGCTCATCAATGTCGTACAAGTTGAGGGCAGATTTGAAACCTTCGTTGCGGTAAGACGAGAAAACCTAGGAGGCCTCCGGATTTTACTTGGATACCTAGGTACCTACCTACTTAGCTGCTTAGGTAGGTACCCTACTGCCGGTACCCAAAATCTAGATAACACCAATTATTTATTTTTAGCCAATGAGGTACCTGGAAACTATCGAGAGCGTCGCCATGCACAAATCAACATGAGATATCCATACGGGCAGACGGGTCCGGATGCCAAGGTCAAACATTCATTTGTTGGATTTGTTTGAAAGCCATGCACGGGGCTTACTTACAGCAAAGCAAAAGTAAGTACGCGGATTCAGAGAGTGCGTAACCAAAGCGGATGCGCGTTCCCAAGTTGCCGAATTTCAAAAAGGGAGACCAAGATGAAAGAATACCTACCTATACATCATCTCTGCCTGGGTTAGGAGGCACCCAGGGAGGTTTAGCGACCATCTGATCTATACCAGGTAAGCATTAAAAAGTTCCAGGCGCAAGGTATAAGATTTAGGGGTATATTAATAGGTTGCAAATAATTATCCGTACGCCTTTACCAAGGCAGAGAAGCAAGCTCCCTCGCGGTCGATAACGCAAACCCCAATATAAGTCTACTATCATCTCTATTTCCCACATTCAGCCTTCTAATCATAATCATTATTCATGTCGACGAATGAATATATAAACCACCAGCGCCAGTAGTATATCCAGGTAACCCTTAATCTCTCCACTCGCCAGCGAACGTCCCAAACTTGATGTAAAAGCAATCGAAATCAGCCGAATTATCACATAAAAGCTAGATTATCGTTAGTTCGGTAGGGTATAAAAACCAAACATATGTAGGTAGCTTACCTGCGCAGTAGGCTAGATACCACGTCAACGAAGCGCCCCCGTCCAGCCACCCAGGATCAAAGTCCTTCCGCGTAAAGAAATCCCACGCAGCCTTAGGATCGACCGTGGCCAGATTAGCGAAAAGAATTCCCTTCCAGCCTCCCTCGACGTTTTCGGCTCGGCCGTTATCGAAGTATGTTGCCCACTCTTGCCTCACGAAATTCGCGGGTCGGGTAAGTTTCGTACTGGGTAAGAGTGGGATCATATGAATGCCTTGGATATACTCGATGTTGGACCCAAAGTACGTAGTATGGTCACACTTGTTCTCAAATAAAATACCGGCGACTCTGTTTCCTACAAACTGGGAAGGCTGGACTTCGTTGTCCTCGGTATAGAGGTAGTACCGGTTTATAGAGCGTGCGATTATTGACAACATCAGGTTACCTCTGTAAATGCCTCGCCATTAGCGATTGGGATAAAAATTTTCGGATCGTTCAGCTTTACCTTGCCTCCATGTTGGCATCCTTGATCGTCTTTCCCCATACCTTAATGGCATAAGCATGCATCGCATCTTCCGAGCTCGATTCTTGGTCCTATGAAGTGCATTAGTATCATCACATCTCGACTAAGATGGTTTATGATACTAACCTTTCCATCGGAGGTCTCGTATAGGCCGTGGGCCCAACTGTGACCATGGTACCAGTCAAAGTTGCGAGAGACCGGAAAGTATTTATCTAAAGGGGACGGGTTGGCAATATCTCTGACCAGTGCGTTTACGTAGTCGACATTGTCTTTTGTGAGCCACTTCGGATCAAGATAGCCGACAATGGCAGCGGCATAGATGAAGTAACCGTAATGGAAATGATGATCATTGTAGTATGTGTTGCCGAAGTCTGCGCCATCATTTCCAGTTTGGTAAGTCGCAGAAGAGACCAAACCTCCCCAAGCAGCTTTTTTTTAAAAAGTCAGCTCTACCCAAATCATATAGAGGAAAGGGACTTACTCTCATAGTACAGTGGAAACTGCTGTTTATTAGCCAAGAATCGATTAAAAGCGGATTTCAAGTTTTTTAATCCAGTCTCAGCTAACGCTGGGTTCTTGAGTAAGTCATTTGCCGTGTAACAAATTCCAGCGAATTTTGCCAATGCCTTGTATGGCTGTTAGTAACACACAAATACGCAGCATGACTTCAATCATACCTTTCCACTAAAATACATTGAATTCTGGTCCGACTGGTGATTTGCGTCTTGGGCGGTTTCGTTTATGGCTATTGGGGTGATTGTATTAATTGCAGAATCTTTCAAGATTTTCTTCTCCCCGTCGACTGGATCCCAAGGAGCGAGGCCCATGGACACAGGCATATGGGGTTCAACCATTGTCCACGAATCTGCAACAACGCCTACTGCTACTCCCTTGGTCGTGGTTTGTAGCTTTGCCGTTGTGATACACTGATGGGTCCCCTTGTCGAAAGACTCCACATGATGAGGCAGAGCATAAATCAGCGGCTTGACATCCGGTATTCCCTGCTTATGAAAGGTAAAAGTGTACGCGCCTTTTGACCCGGATACTGATCCGGAAAGTGTCACATTAATAGGATATGCACCGGATGCAGCATCTATTACGGTCTCAGCGTCGCCAGGATCCTTAGCGACTTGAATGATTCCGTTGAAAGGCTTCTCAGCCTTAGCCATTCCGTTGTTGACGACGGTAAGGTCAAAAGCGTCGCCCTTTTCTGAGTAAGCGTATACATGCCAAACCTTTCCATCTTCTAGGTATAATGTGTACTTAGTCACGCCAGGCTTTGGCCCCTTGATAGATTTCGTAACCGTCTTGAAGAAAATACCAGTGTTGATGAGTGGAGTACCCCCTTTATAGATGGCCGTAACAAACCCCATACCCTGCACCAATGGGAAAGTGATGAGGGGCTTTGCCTTAGGATCACTATGAAGGTTAACGTTGACTGAGTGTGCAGACAGACTATCGGTGGTTAAACTAGTTTTTTGGCCTAGTTCTAACGCTGAGAGGCATAATGACTGAATGCCAACCGGGCTCAGAAAGTATTTCGCGGCGCCTGTTTCCTTCGATACCTGACCGTACACCATTTGATGTGCCTCGATATGAGAGATTGCTAATCCCCAGCTGGACGATGCTCCTTGACCATGCGCCCAAACGACTGAGTACGGGTGCACAAATGTGGGCGACGTTTGGTTACCCAGGAAGAAGTTTGCGTAGAATTTGTTGGTACCGATTGGTGCAGAACCATCCTTGATCCCCTTTCGAGACACCGGATGCTCCTTCTGGACGGGAAAAGACGGTGCAGGGGCGCTAGTTGCGATTGGCGTCCCAAAGATATTTGACGATGTGGCTGCTGGAGACATTATGGAAGTCACTGATGGAGTCACGTCTGAGTTGGACGGTAAAATTAGAGTTAGACTTGAGGTTGGACTATTTTCGAGGGATGTTTCCCTGACACTGCTAGTACAATCAAGAGCTGTGGAGATATTTCTGGTGATATTTGATCCACAACTAGGTGATGGATAGAATTCCGTGATAGTTGAAGATGTAGAATTGGCTGTCACTTCAAAAGGTTGATAACGACGTTTGGGGTCGTTCTCTCGCAGAGAGTCTCGTTCGGCGGGCCTACCTTTTGGATGCGATTTGACCTCAGCGTTTCGGAGCCAAAGTCGGGCTGCTAAAATAGGGTAGACCTGGGCCAACGTCAGTATCCAATATAGCAGCAGCATAATGGTTTAAGAGATGAGGATCAAAGGGGGGATTTCTTAGTAGTTTATCTTCACGGGCTCCCGGAACATCATGGGAGCTACCGGCTCTCAAATCGGAACGATATAGTATGATTGTCTCTTTATAGGCAGCAGGGTAGAAAATGAACATATTCAAATAGATATTGTAGAAAGGTTATGGTTATTGTAGTCTGGGAATTGGAGTCCAATGCCCATACCCATAAGTTATAGACAGGCGGGATGTGTTAATGGGTGCCATGGCGCATGACTAGAGTGAAGATGTCCAAGAATGATGTTGGTGTACCAGGCGACAGATGAGTCAGGATTTCCGGCCGTAAGATGATGTGTAGGGGGGTCCACGGGGGGAGGAATGGGTTGTCTTGAATAGGGGCTAAGGAGTCCTACCTAGGTGACAAGTGAAGGAGTCTAGAAGAGTCCCTGGAATGAAAATTGACGACTAGGTAACGGCAACGAGATGCCACGAGTGAATAGCGAGGTGAGCTTAAAGATATACAATATAGGAATATAGGAATATAGGAATATTAAGGATGAAGAATATTACTCGACTTTGACGGTAGTTCAAGGTTGTTAGGAGATGTGTCAAAGAGAAGAGAAGTTGTAAATAATACGGATGAATTTCGATGAAGTGTTAAGTAGGTAGAAATTTAATCCTATGGATTCTTAACGACATGAGATGAAGACAAGCTTCGTAACTACCTCAAGTAATTTTATTCACTCGCTCATTCCATAATTATAGACAGAAACTTTATATTCCTATTTCTTACGCACGTAGCTTATAGTCATAACATAGGTATAATTGGAAAGATCGTGTAGCCATTGGAAGCTATAGAATTTAGACTTGCATAGCAAGTACTTAGGTAGTACCTAACCTAGATAAGTACCTCGGTACTTACCAACTATCCGAAGCGAGTAACTAACTTTACGTAACACGCCTTCTTTTTTAGATCTTGAATTCAATTGTCCCACTTTAATAGTCACTTCGCTTCAATACCTTTCCAACATTATACATGATGTCGTTAACATTCTAATACCGAAAAGACAAGCTGCTATATTGAGGAGTGAATACTAGGGTATAAGGTAAAAGGTGGGTAGGCCACTAACCTAGGTTAGGTGATGATATATTATCCCGCGTAGGACACGGCCCCAAGGCATCTTTTAAAGACGTTGGCGAGTTAGGTTCCTCATGGTCGGAGGCTCGGACGGCATCTTGTCGCCGGTGGCCATTCACCGTCCGGAAAATTTTTAAAATTTTTAAAATTTTTAAAATTTTTTTTTGACCATGACTTACCTCTTACGTTTTATTTGAGCTTTTATACACTTATTAGCTTGTCTAGGTCTTATATCGCTTCGTTTAGAGAGCAACGTTCCCATCTTCTATTCAATAACGTAAGTATCCGATGTGTTAATAAAATCAAGGGTCATGCCCTGTAATCAAGGCGGACGAAAGACTGGAATAATACGATACCCATTATAGGCCCAGAAGCTCTTTATACCGTATGTACTAAATGTACAAATCGAACATGCCACGTAATGATTCAGCGAAATAACAGCGATATGTATAGGGATGTATACGGGTATATTCACAGTCCTAACGCGCTGTATTGGCTTTTGGTGTGCGAGTCTCGAGTTCTCGACATGGCTAGGGACTCGGGCTTTGCAGACTTGCTTGCCTCTTTGCTTTTGTCCCCGAGTTTCGGATCTCGTTTTTGTTTATCACTGGCAAGCCCGGATTCCATCATCCTTCTCTTCTTACGCTCCTTGGAATCTACATCAGCCAGATATTGCTTCTTACACCGCCGAACTTCCCTATTCTCCAATACCCATGGCTTGCTTAAAACATTCCTACGAAAGTCGAGGATTTTGTTCCAGAACTGGACCTCTTGGTTGGTGGATTCAATTATCTGCAGCTTTTCGACCTTGATCTGCTTTTGTTCTCTGAAAACATTCGTGCTACCTTTCACCTCGACGACCATGCCGACGTCAATGTCTGAATACGGATCTGGGGTAGAGCCTTGTGTATCGCCTTGGCTTGGTTCGTTGGTCGGTTTTGGGGTATTTATGCCACACTCGATGCATACGCCAGTGCTATCGTCAACAGTGTAGTTTCGGTAGCCATAATACTCGCTTATCGCAACAACAACGCCGACGATCCGAACCCAACGAATAGGGTGGTTTAGGGAGAAGAAGACATTATCGCCTTTGGAAAGTGTTAGCCTTGGTATTACTGATGAGGATATATATGAGAGGTATATAATATACCTTCGAATCCAGGTCGACCTTCAAGACCATGGATGTCGACGGCCCGTAGGGGACACCATTTGTTTATCGTCGGCGACAAATGGAAACAATACGCAGGGTAGAATATAAGCGGTTCCGCACTTGTCATGGCATTTTGGTGAACAGAGTCAACCACTGAAAAGCAATACTGACAAGACTAGGTTAGCGTGTTATGTCTCAAAATATTGAAGAGGGGATGTTTGATATGACAGGTAACTACGATGACGCGACTGACGCGGAAGCGTTTAGGCACTACAACGCCTACGCCCCACTCATTAAAGCTTAAGCTAGTGGGCACGTAAGTATACACCAGGTACGAAGTACCTACAACAATTACACAACACGTTCATACGGTACGCACACATTTAATATATCGCAACATGGAATAGGTCGGATTACTTGGTGAATTATATATGCAATAAAGCAAGCATAATGCTTAGTACTTTCACGATTCAAACCTTATTACATGCTTGTCCTAATGATTTCCCTGGTCTCCCTAGTACCGTATACGCCGTAAAAGAAATCAAACTCAATCTTACTTCTTACTCTTCTTCTTTAGCCTTGCTGCTGCCGCCTGAAAAGCTTCCTCGGATGGTTCTTCTTCAGGACTTGCACGCTTCTTTCCCCTCTTGCCGCTCGGTGCTGCCCCATACTTGGCTGCTAGGTTGTCGAGGAAATTGCTTCGACCCTGTTGGTTACGACGAATGAGCGCCGCTAGGTCATCTTCGGACGATCCCTTCTTTCCTTTTCCTTTTCCTTTGCCGTCCTTCTTACCAAATAACTTATCGTGCACTCCTAGTTCCTTGGCGTACTCCTCGGCCTCGACGCTCTCCTTTTGCGCGGCCTTGACTCGAGCTTCTTTGGACTTTTTGCTCTCGTGTGTATAAGCTTTGAATGCGGGAACGTCCTTTTTAGCGATGGCTTCGTCGATGATCGCACGAAATCGTTCGTCGTCTTGAAGAACATCGCTGAGCATAACTGACTCGTAGATCTTGTCCATCTTGCCTTTAAATTCTTCGTACGCGATCAGAACGTCGTCTTTTTCTTCGTCGGAACCCTTATACTGCTTCGCGAATTTCTCGATTGCATCGGCGGTGACCGTATCGCGATACTGTTCCCGGTAGAAGTCCGACCAGCTGAATCCATCTGAGTCGACAATGGACTCGGATGTTGAACCTGTCTCATCGTAGCGTTTACGTCTCGCAGGGTCGGATAGCACCGCGTATGCAAATGCTATAGACTGAAAGGTTTCGTGAGCCTTTTGTTTTTGGTCGTCGGGAACTTTGTCTATAAGGAAGAGCACATGTGAGAACGTGTACGATCCAAGAGCGATGATGACTCCGGTGGCTTACCTGGATGATTTTTAAGGGCGAGCTTTCGATAGGCTGATTTGACCTGATTCTCATTTGCCGTGCGTTCTAAGCTGAGGACCTCGTACGGATCAATGGTAGGCGGCTCACCAGCGAGAAGATCGTCTGTGTCCTCCATGGTAGGTGGGAATTGATGGATAAATCAACATGAAGCACTAAGCTACAAAATGTCAAGATTTATATGTACATAGGATGTGGTTGATAAAGCACGGGAATCGCGTTACACGCGTTCCCTCTTTACGCGATTTATCGATAAGAATATGATATTATGTAACAACAACATATAGCGGGGTAGGTATATCAGGATACGTACCTATACATAGGAAAATACCTTAACCCAGTACGAAGTACCTTACTTCAAAATACCTAATACGGAATCGTTTGTGTGCTTGCATCTACACGTATTCAAAATAAGGCATTTATCAACGTTATCCTCTCATCATCTACCTACGTACTCACCTAGAAATTTAGCTGGCTCCTTTGGAAAATGGCTGAAAATGCTCCTCAGCAAGCGAGCGATATAAAGGCAGGGGACCATCCAGCTTACATGAAATTTGCTCTATCACTTGCTACCGAATCCCCTCCAAAGCCCACCAATTACAGAGTTGGGGCCGTGGTTGTAGACGTAGTTACGAACGAGATCTTGGCGACGGGGTATACACTCGAGCTTCCCGGTAATACTCACGCTGAGCAATGCTGCTTCGAAAAGCTTGCACAAAAGTACGATACTGCAGCCAGCCAGCTAGGTGAAGTCCTCTTGAACCAAGTCGTGCTTTACACTACAATGGAGCCATGTTCTGAAAGGCTCAGCGGAAACCTGCCATGCTTGGATAGGATATTGGCCATCGGGAACAAGATAGAGACGGTTTATGTCGGGGTTTACGAACCAGAGAAGTTCATCAGCAATAATTCTAGCAAACGGAAGTTAGAGGATGCCAACATCAAATTCGTACACATTCCTGGATTTGAGGAGGAAATATTAGAGGTCGCAACAGCAGGCCACGAGAAGACTAGCTAGATATTAAATATTGTTGATGGGATGTGTTCACATCACCGTATTTTAGCATCGACTATATTTGTCCCTTAAGGCTACTAAGGAGGTATTCACAGCTGCAAGAAATTTATCTATTATGAGAAACTGAGCGCAGTTAATGCGGGGTCCTTCGGGGAAGGCACGAAAAAAAGGATCCATATGAGGGAATAGTACCTCATGTAAAGGTCGAACTTGCGATGCATC
The DNA here is from genome assembly GCA_025201765.1 of Daldinia sp. FL1419. Classification (NCBI taxonomy): domain Eukaryota; kingdom Fungi; phylum Ascomycota; class Sordariomycetes; order Xylariales; family Hypoxylaceae; genus Daldinia; species Daldinia sp. FL1419. The sequence continues at coordinate 137,593 of MU623370.1, forward strand.
ATGGATCAACCCTTATAAAAATAAGTATAAGTAACAGCAAACCTCATGGAATAATATTGTCAATAATAATAAAAAAGAAAAAAAAACTGGTTGCTAATCCCAGTACACTGGGAAGCATCAGGAATTGAGCCCGATGCGGGGGTCGAACCTTCAAGGTGATGTTAGCATATGACTGCAGATAATCTCGTCTAGTACAGGGATAAACTTACCCGCAACCTTGAGATTAAGAGTCTCACGCTCTACCGATTGAGCTAACCGGGCACGCTATTGGCATTTTACTTGCTAATGGTTTTTATATTGTTTGTGTAAAAAGGTGCGTAATATGATAGGTTGGGGAACTAGGTCAGAAATATGGTACCTAGCCCTAAAAAGGACCAATATCATGTGCGCATACACCGTATCTCTCCAATACGGATACTGTGGTAAACCGTATTAGGGACGCCAACCACATTTCAACTCTTCGCGTCTGGACATTTATTATTATCACTGACTTATTATTTGCACATATGTATACTAGATTTATAAGGGGGGAATAAAGACTTTTCGAATGAAATTTTATTAATATACCTACGAAATAGCTCCTATTATGATCAACTAATAAGACTGCCGCACATACCAAGGTAATAATATGTTCTAATAGGTTTGTTTTCAATACAGACGTTGAATACCTACCTAATAACCCCGACGTCTATTCAAACTTCCTCCTCACGTACTTGGAAGTCATAGGATTACCAAGATTAATAATAGGAGAACTATGAATGTTTGTCATAGGACTAATAATAAAATTAGAAGGACTCATAAAACGTTCAAGACTCATAGGATCAATGGAACCGGTAGGCATTATAGAGCCTGTGGGACTGCTAGGGTCAACGTGACTAGTGGGGGTCTGAGAACCATCACGACCGATGGGGGTTTCAGAGCCATCGTCATCGGTATTCCTAGTAGGAGTTGTAGAATCGTTAGAATCATCGTGACTCTCAGAATCAACAGAGCCACTAGAATGATAAGGAGAGCTACTATCGGATCCGGGACTGTCGAAGGTGGACGCTGGGCTAGCAGCAACGTAGACTCCGTTGCCAATTTCCAACTCTTCTCCTTGGGCTTGCCTAGTGAGCAAATCTATTATCGCACAAGCAATATAAATGAGCTGCTTCGTGCCAAGTTTCAGGACCTCGGTTATGCACCATCCAAAATTGACCTGGAGCTGTTCGTACAACATGATGATAGCAACTTCAATAGCAAAGTCTATAATATGGTAATCATCAACGTTGCGGTCATCTTCCTTCCGCTCCCGGTTAATCACCTGCTTGATGTAGGTATAGGGAGTAGACATCTCGGTAAGATTGTCGAAAAGCATGAGCAACGGTACCAAGTCGATTGAGAGGCCGCTATAGCTGATGTTCTCTAGTAATACTGGTTCCGCAAAAGTCTTGCGGAAGGCCGTTCGTACCGCGGGGGAATCCAGAAAGTCGATTGTCATTTCAAGGCTTGGGAATGAAAGCTCATCGCAAAGATCTATAATTGTCGGCTTCTTTAGTCCAAAAGCTCTATCTTCGAGCCATTCTATGTCGGCGTCCTCCATGTCTTCACCCCCCGAGGGTTCGGTCCATCTATGCTCCTTCATCAAACGAAGAAGCTTCCTTACGAACTTGTCCATATCCCTTCTTGATAAAGATATCATCCGCCCTGGCTTAGGAAGGTCGTCTTTAGCGAGGTAGGTCTCCATTTCGGAGATGGTATCGATATCTATATCCATTTTTCTTAACTTGCCACCGGTTTCACTAGGCGACTGCAAAGATCGATCGGTGTAAATCTAATCAGGTAAGTTGTATCTGGGTTAGGGATTGTTAAGCGTCACGGGCGAGCGTACATGTTGGTTTAAATGGAGTTTCAGGATACTAACAACGAAGCCTTCTCCTTTATATTCTAACCTTTATATTACCAAGATTAATGCAAGCTATCTTGAACGCTAAAAAATACACAATGATTATGTCTGCAGTGGACAACAATGTTTTGTGTCCTATTTGTCACTTTTGGTTAGGTATTCATGCTTTGATGACTAGGTAGATTGTTACGTGTAGGTAAAGTATAATACCTTTGTGTCGAATATGCGGAACCTTTCATTGCCATATTCCAGAGCTTTGTTTTTTGAGGATCAACGTCTTTCACGTGTGTAAGCTACGAGAAAATGTTCTAGTATCATATTCAGAACAGATGAATGCCCAGGTGTTGGGTACCCAAAAAATACTAGTATCAAAGCGATGTACCAAACCCCGAAGTCAATCAAAAATCCTTCAAGGAATCCCCAAGAGTCCTTCTAGTAATCAGCCTTCATTATTCACCCCTCGAGTAATAAAGACTAAGTGGTAGCCAACTATGGACTCAAGCTAGGTACTCCATAAAACCAGCTAATTTCAAGTTAAGGATAGCTCCTTAATAATTTCATAAGCCCCCCGCCGGCGACGATTCTTTCATCGTTTCCGTCTGTAACCTCTGAGTTATTTGCTCCGTCTCTTTTGTATACACCAAGGGTGCCATTCTAATAAGTACCTGTCAGCACCACCATCCTAGCAATTCTAGTTACTACTTTGACTCGCGGTCTTAGTGTGCAATCCTCAATATATTGTCCATGTGATCTCTCGTCTTGTTGAACGGCGGCGTTCACAAGCGTATGCGCTCCTATAGCCGATGATCGACAGACGGCACGTATAAATAGTACGGTAAATATATTAAGATCACGTGTTAGTACCGAGTCGTAGCAGAGAACCGGATTGGCACAGTTAATGATAGCCCACGATGGCAGTACACGTTTGGCTATCTCGGCCACGAAAAACCGTCCTGGGAGCTTAGTAGTAGGGTAGCAGTCACCCTAGGTCCACGTAGCCTCGTTGTCAAAGGCTTGTAGCATTGGTTCTTCGTTTAGTTCATTAAATTTGGCCCAAGCGGTCATATCTGATGACACAACGACGATGCGAGCTGGGGAGTCTTCCGGGGTGGCGGGAGTAGATTTCGTTTTCTTGAAATGCGCAATAGTATGAGAAGTAAGAAAACAGAGGGAAGGTACCTGTTAGTCTGCAAGCATTCTTCGTGGCTCGTTGTTGGATTCAAGGCAAAGGAGCCTTTATTGACGCCCGCGTTGAGAATAGCAATGTCAAGTTGAGGATCCAGGATCCATAGTCTAGCGGAGCTCCAGAGAATTGGCGGCGAATGAACTGGATTTTACTAGCCTCCTCTTCAGGAGTAATACCTACTGAATAAAACCGATTATACCGTATTATACTTAGGTTACTTCTTAAACACAACTGCTGTGAGCCTATCTGCTATTACGGGTATTGCGTTACCGTGATATTTCAAAGTTGGTTGAATTTAATGTATTCGAAAATAACACTAAACAATCTATAACTAATGTATTCATCTCCTTTCATCTCCACGATGCTTGGTTCATTCATCGAGGCTATCCAGTATGACGTCTTTGTCTCCGTACGTACCATACGCTATCATAAAATGGTTCGATCATCCAATCTGTTCTGAAGTAACTGGCGTCGGGATAAGCAACCTTCGGACGAAGGCCTGGAATAGCTACTAAGTCATACACCTCTAGCATCCTGTCAATAAAGGTAGAGTCGACGTCTCGAGCGTACGCCCTTTGGGTCGGGGTGCCCTCAAATAACTGTCTCCGTCTGTTAGGTGCCCAGCACATTGCGGCAGGTCGGGCAATGCTTGCGATAATCTCTCGCATGGCGTAATTGGCATGGTGATTCATGACAACAGTTTCATCGTCAACTAGTAAGAAACCGCGAGCACCCCAACCCCCAATAACTTCGATTCCGTACCTCGCAGGTAATACCTGTTTGCATACCGACGTGTAACTCGGATCCTGAACATAAATTGGTACGCGGAACCCATTACGTTGGCTTAACGCTCTGGCTACGGTAAGCACATATGCGTGCTCCCTGAAACTCTGAATATCTTGTATTCTAATGTCGCTGTCATAATGTAAGATTCCGATTGGCCCCAAACCAAAGGCGACAATCTTTTTTGCGTTCCGGGGCAATACTTGCTTAATTCCTTCAAAGAAGCTCGCACACATTGCGCTACTTTCCCACTTACTTATCTCAGCATCCATATATCTTATTGCCTCCTCGGCGGTTAGGTTTGGCCCGTGAATCTGCATCGGGACAACATCCAGAGGAGTAAACCACTCCGCCCTAGATTCGAAGGCAGCATGGTTTAGTTCCTTCTCACCCCCAGTTGTAATGAAATTTCTTGTTGCTGTATGGTGAGGCGGTACTTCAATATAACCTACTCCGGGTAAGGGGTTTAACCTTTTGAAGAGGACCCCATGGCGGCTTTTATATTCGATGTGCGAGCCAGCTTTGTTTAGTTCTTCTTCGATTCTCAACAAATCTTCTCTTCTGTAGATTGGCTGAGAGGGCAGAGATCCTGACATCGTGAGTTCTTGGTAATCGGATAGGTAACTATGGGTAATATCTTTGATTATTATGATCATCAGTAAAACCCGGGGCAGGAGGCCAAATATATAGCCTTGGAAAAAAGGTTATCCATAATTGTAGAAGAACAAATTCGTCGGATCTTCCGAAGTTTACAGTTCACGAACACATACACGCTCGACCAACACATATTGTTTCTCACACAACGCGATTATGGCTGGACAGATTAGCTGAATATGTTCGGGTGAAAGTGTTAGTGTGTTCGTATAATATACCGATAAGCTTAATTATCTAGTGTGTATACAAGCAAATATGAGTATGGATTAGTGAGTGGTTAGTGGTTGGACCTTGAAACTTGAGGCTGTAGTTATTTATAGTTCCCTTATTACCGCAATGCCTTAATATTTGGTATGACTACTGTCACTTTCTATGGTGACGTGTGACAGCTACTAAGTGCGAGTGGATGCATATAGTTAAGTGCCTTACTATTCGGACGGGGGTTAACAGCTCGGCTACTCGTAAAACGCTTCGTAGGCAGTATATATGACAAGGTCCGCATTTCGGAAGTGTCCAGGACCTGAGGAAATCTACCTGCTAGATACCTTTCGTTTCGATATGGGACCGCGCTTGTTCTTGGTGTAAATACGTGGCTGAAAAGGCATACTCTGAACAGACGGGAATATTGTATGAGCTTTAGATTACCTGATTACTTGAGCACCTAGGCATATGTAGGTAGGTAGGTAGGTACCTGGGCAAGTATATTAATCGTATCAAGAGAAGCCTTATACACATACTACACATGATAAGTCTTGAACACTCTTGAATACTGTTACTATTTCATTACGTATCATGCCCCTTTCTGTATGGGTTTAGTCACTCATTTAATTATAATACACGGCATTCATAAAATGACGCGATCGTTTGCCATAAACCCTGGATCACCCCCCCAAAAGGTAGTTATCTACCACCAGGAATTTTCCTCATTCTATTTCTTCGCTGCTGCCTTAGCTAAGTCTGCAAGGGCGTCGCGACGCTTGAATTTGGCATCCTGAATGACTCCTACCATAAAATAGTTAGTCCAGTCGGCCACAGAACTAGAACAGGGGCGCCCCGAGGAAAAGGACATTACGAACCGGCGTCGGCATCGCTGGAGAAATTTCCGGTCCACTCTACGAAAGTGCTGCCCTCTAACTCGCCCGAAGTAACGGCGTAGCAGCGGATGGTAGAAAGAACAGAGGAGTAGGTAAGTTCCGGTTTGGCGGTGATGATGCTATAAGTAATGTAGTGATTAATGGTCTTTAAATATCATTAGTACCTAGGCAGGCAATGTCGAACTAGGAACGAAGTGAGGGGGTAAGATTTACGCTGTGTTCCTCCTGCTTGACCTCGAGCTCGGTACCGTCTTTGAAGGTCCATTTCACAACATCTGTCTCATCGCTGGTACCTTTTACATGCTGACTTGACTTGAGGGCAGACCAGAAGTTGCTGAAATCCTGGACTGGGTAGTGATTATGTTAGATATCCGAATAAGGTGACTAGATGTGGTCTAATGACGTTTGGTCGTTCAACTTACGCTTGATGTGATGCCATACGTGACTAAGTGGCGCCTTAATGACGGCGGACTCGACAACAGAAGTAGAGGTCGGGATGGACATAGTGGTTATTGGATTTGTGATTTGGACCTTTGCTGTTCTGGTATGGAAGATGGTAGAGTTCAATTTAATAGAATTTGTCCTTTTTTTAGAACCAAAAAAAAAGGGAAAGACGATTAATTAATACTTAACCTCCTGTTCTAAGATATGAATTCCATACCCTTCAGGCTTCCCACCTGCAAGTAAACGAAGTTTTGGCTTCGTTTGTACCTGCAGCGAACAAACGGAGTCATAACGTCATTGAATGAGGGGCATTTGTAAGGATGCCGAATGCTGTGTTACCTTGGGTGATGTAGCTTCTGTGGGGCTTTTACATGTAAAACTTCGAATGTCTCTATGCATCTTAACTTCCTCATCTCGTTTGAAGGAAACTATTTCAGTTTGGGGTAACTTCCATCTCTTAGGTACCTTCTTGCTGCTAGGTACCTACTGTACCTTACCTTTAAGTATCTACAGGTAGGCATAGACGTATGCTATGTACTATAGGTGAGCCTCATACCCGGTTCATACCTATCCCTAAGAGGTACCTAACGGTTAAGTCTTAAGGCGTCTAAGACTAAGACCGACTGCCCGAGCTCCTAGCAAACGGGAGTGACCAGTAAAACGGCCCGCTAAATTACAGCGTCAATATTTTTATTAATTAGCAAGCGCCTTCTTGCATCATAAATTCGGAGAGAGACTCTGCGTCGATATTTGTCTCACATTTTCATCCGTTTATACCAATTGCCTGCTAGATACTCTTTAACCGTTAGTCAATTTCAAGCAACGCCCCAGGTTCATACATATCGACATAGTCGCAATTATCATATAAATCCGCCAAGCAGCCACCATCGAACATTCGACCCCGGAACTCCAACATGTTATTTGGTCTTAATCGATTCTCCCACACGCAGTTCCCGTGTATATCCAACCAAAATATCTTCAGAAATCCGGATCGGAGAGCCTCTTCATCGATTAGAAAAAGCATCGTCTTTTCTTTGCGCCCGGCTTCATATAAGGTCATCTTGAATTCCTCCCCTGGTCCGGGAGGAGGCTCAAAATCCTCCTCGTCCTCCTGTATTATACCGTCGTTGTCGAAGATGTATTCTATGGTGTCAGCTATGGCCGGGATCCGAAGCAGAATACGCGACCAGTCATCCCCGCAAGATGAGTACAGGGCTTCGTCATTTAGGACTTGGCTCCAATGGCCCAATAAGTGTTCTAGATCGCCCTTGCACCAATTGGTGTATGTGTCTGCTAGTTCAGGTAAGTAGCATGTGCGGAGCCAGACAGGCGCGTATCTTCCAAGACAGGTCCGTGAAGAGAGGTTTCTCTCATGAATTGTTTGCCGTGGAACTAAGACACGCTCTATCTGTGTAGGAGTAGGTATGATTTGTCTCGAACGGCTGAAGTTATGATATGACTAGTACGTGAATGAGATATGGATCTAATCGGTATGGCATGTTCGTGGGATCCATACATACGTGGCGTCCATGCGCGTCGAGATCTAGTCATTTCCGTGCCAGAGCATTCCATTGCTCTTGATCTTCCTCGACCGCTTTAGAGTAATCCCACTTCTCCTTTGAGGCGAGGTATTAGTTAATCACTGCAGGTTTTTATTTTATTTTATTTTTATTACTTTTCACCCATGATACTTGTTAATAAGGGGCACTTACGCAGACAAAAATATCGAATGGGAGCTTGCCATACTCTGCGTTTTCGAGAAGCTTATCTGATTGCATCTTAGGGATTTCCTTCTAAGGAATGCAATTTAGGAAATTTGGGAGGAGATTACGTCTAGTTAGCGACGTGGCTATGAATAAGTCTTTTTCTTATTTTGAAGCGGTTAACAATACTTGCACGAAGGACCAAAAGAGGGGCGAACGCGATATACAAGGGCGAAGCTTGATGATATACCGCTCTATCCATCGTAGTTCTATATCAGGATTATGATTACATTTCGTCGATTACTTCGGGCAACCCCTGCCATCATTGCCAGGGTCTACGGCGAGACCCTTGGATTATACCTCCCTATTCCCAGCGATGCGAGTCGAAATCCAGCTACACAGTCCGGCTAGCATCAATCTGATCTGGATACCCAAAGCGACTGGCAATCTTGAATTCCTATTTCTTATGGGTTGATTGAGAATGGACACTGCACAAAAGCACTGATAAAAGGAACACCCGCTTGAACGCATTGGTTCACCTCCGCCGGGTATGGCGTGCTATTGCACTCTGTATCCGTGTAGAGAGTGACTTGTATACCATTAGCGATATCATGGGTGGCCGGAAGGAATTTTTGGCGTACCTATGCAGTCGGGATAGATGTCGGTAGCTCTGTAACTGAGGATATCGGGGGTATTTCCATGTCTATCAAGAGGTTGACAGCTCCCACCACGACCAAATATAGGATCCGCCCACACAAAGGTTTCTTGGCCACAGTCGGGCCCCGAGAAGATTTCGGCGACGGTGTTGTAGAAATCCGGATCGCCAGGACCTAGGTCCGTGGCAGCGGCAACGCATAGCGCGAAGGCCAGTCCTTGGAAGATTCTACAACTCATATTCACAATGTTATCTTTTTTTTTTAAAAAAAAAGAAAAGAAAAGAAAGCTGTTTCGGATATATATGGGTAAGGTATTGCAGATAATCCTTAGGATACGAAGCTTAATGTTGGCTTTACCTCTTTATAGCCGTAATGAATGCCGCATACCAGGGAGTTACCTACCTATCCATTATCAACCAGTCGTATACTTATACTATCCCTTTCGGTCCTTCGCTTCAACGTCTGTCACCCCTAATCGGCACACGGCAAGATAAGCTTATTGCATCACAGCAGAAGTGGCAGGGATATTGATGGCTCAACGTAACAAATCCCCACAGGACTTAGGAAAAGGCTCACGAGACTGCCTCAGATAGGCAGGTTAGCAGATAAAGCTATTGGCCAAGGCGAGGACCCTTTATCTACGCTGCGGCTCAACGAGGAGTATATAGGGTCCTTACCCCATGACGACAGCTAGCTATCGCGAGCATCAGCAAAAGGGCGAAGGGAATTAGCCGGCATGATTAACCGCCGTAGCTATCCAATGTAAAAGGACTATGCTAGGATCGCCAGAAGCTGCTTAATGACGAAATTTCGGCACGGGTCTGCTATTCTTACGAATTTAAATAGAGAACAAGCGATACAAGATAGCATGTTCTTGCTTGGGTGACAACTCTACCGACAGGATTAGACAGGACGTTGGGGTCTGCGTACTCAAAATCTAGTTCGTAGAGCTACCTAGGTAGGTGGGTAGGTATTCAATAAATGATGCATTGCCCTGCATAAAGGGTTACGTACAGGAAATAGATGCATTAATAACTTAATATAAATGAGGTATTACTCAAGGTATCTAAATCGTCTAACATATATCAGAAATATCGTGTTAGCAATAGAAAGTATACTTCTAGTAGACTAGACTCGACGAACACCATATTTTTGAAAGACACGATAAGCATCTCTTTCCAACTTATCACCATGACAAGGTTATGTGAGAATTTGAGATAATTCCAGTCATGAGATGTTTCCGTATTTTATTATGAAACCCTACTAAGCCACACCAAAAGACAGGCTTGATATGACTCGTCGGGATTATGTCTACCTACACATATCAATAGAGGCGTGTTACTGAATAAGAAAAGAAAATACTTGAAGAGTTATTGGCTGATTTACCTTCTTATCGTAGGCAGCAATATCGGAAGTGGTGCAGTAATTTTGTGACGGTTTTTGAAGGGCATCAGTAACATTTCGACGGGCGAAAATAAGAAAAAGGGGGTGTGGTTTTGGCTTAGTACCTAGCTCTGTGCTTAGTTCTGGGTAGGCGTCCTCTAGGCACTTCTAATATGTAAATTCCCCGATGCAATACTTTGACTAGTTGTCGAAAGCTTTAGAAGCCAGGTAGGTAGTCCATATGCATATATCCCGTCACGAGATACCTTAGAACGAAAAGCCTATCTTCGCGAGGGGCCCGCCTCGGCGTCTAAAATGTATTCTTGTACGAATTCTGCGTTCCCGGTATCTGTCGATTCACTCTGCCTAAGATGGCCAGGGTTTTCTCTCATGGTGCGCCCCCAGGTTACCATACGTGCGCCTTGCAAGATCGTGTCCCGGAGTTGTCTGCTTGTTGGTATTGATTCATCTTCGTGGGCCAGACATTGAGCTACGGCGTCTTTCAAAATCGGGTCAAGACCTGGTATGTCAAAGAACGCCGGTGATGCGTGGGTTTGGATCTCCTCGTCTGGTATCGGCTGGGTTGGGTTGTTTTCCCTTCTCAGCGCGAATGTTAGTTTGTATGGGTGGCTTTCAGAAGTGACAGCTTGGCTTTCGGGCATCGTATTGCATGCGAGCGCGATTAGTGCCTACTGTTCGGTTAGTAAATGTTGACATTCTCGGTGCTCTGTCTATGACTGACCTGTGCCATATTTCGCACATTAATGCAATGCGCTCTCGTTCGTGCTTTGCTCCGTATTATTCCACTAAGCCTCTCTACCAACCTCATATTTAGCGTTGCGCGGCTGAAATTGGTCAACTGCATTATACGAAAAGGTTAGTATAGGACCCAAAGCTTGTCTATTCTCCTACCTTGAAGCCTTACTCAGGCTCGTGAACTCTTACCTTGACTATTGGAACTAGCCTATGCTCTTCGCTCGGGGAAGCTTGGTGTCCAAACCGGAAGTTCTTCAATTCAGGATAATTGTGTGTTACACTGGTCCTGGGATGTTGAAGGGCTCTCTCTGCTTCAAAATGAAACGGCTGACCTGGGGTTCTTTGAGGAGCATACTCCATTGCGAAGAGTTGGCGTAGCACTAGGGAGGGTATATTAGTTTGAATCCTTTAAAATGCTTACCGGCTGGGGGTTATTGAGGATGCTTGGAATTCTTCTCTGATAAACTTACTGCATCGAAATATAAACCAAAGGACCCTATTTGGTATGAGACGCCCATTATGTGCGGTCCTACGTCGGAGTTGCTCTAAGGAGCCACACGGGAAGTGTTCGAAAGCAACCATAGGGCGTTCTTGACCCCCTATACTAATAGTTGTATTGGGGAGCGAAATCATTTGCGTGATATGCTCTGCGCCACAATATAATTGTAGACAATGCACTTCGTTAAGAAATCCTTGATGTGCTGGGTCTGATATAGAAAATTTTACTGATATCTTCCGGATGAGTCGGCCAAGTCTATCAGTCTCGGAAAAGATGAGGGTGCCGCCATCTTCGGGGGTAATCGATATTAGCATATTAACTTAACTGGAGTAAATCAGGGGGGTATGTATGCTTACTGTCTCCTAAGTCTTCTGTACTATGATATTTCAATTTCCGATTTTTCGTGAAAAATACCCTGCCTGATCGAATTAAGGCACGTACGTCTACTAGTTGTCTAGTCCTTCGTCTCGAAGAGTGCCGTTGTCCCATATTGTCAAGTTTTCAAAGTAGTTTAGAAGAGTACCCAAATCAAAGTCCTTCCGAAATTAACTTTTAATGCGTAGTTTTAGACAGAGACCCGGGTATTCGTATCAGCGAATACTTAGCGTCTATTATATAGGTATTGAGGGCAACGACCACAGAGGACGGAAGTGTTGTTTGCAATTTTACTAATATCACAATTTAAAGACCTTTGTTGTTTGCCTGTTCGTTCCTTTGACTTTTCTGATATGGACAATAGATCATTCTACGCATGAAAAGGCTGCTGAAAGCTATTGTTAAATATCAGAACGAAGTATTTGCCACGTAACATACAGTTGTCGTGTGAAAAAGGCTTTATTTCACTGGCTCCGATTTTCTACTCACACGGTGCGTATCGTAGTTATCTACCTCAATACACCTCTGAAGTAGCTAGGTATCCAATATGATGATTTACTTCTTAATATAAGTTGGACTATGTTAGTATGGCTGCGTAAAATGTGATCGATGTAAATCATGTATGCTTGATAGTTACTTTTCTAGTAGCTAGTGTCTGTCATAGTGCCTTTGTTGACTGTCAAAGATTACAGAGACATTCGCATGTGAGGGTACAAGGGTTGGCTTGGGATAGTTGATGATTCATAAAAATAAATAAGAAGGTATGTAAGTATATACAAATCCTCCGCAAGTATATACAGGAAGCGATTGTATGCATATGCAAGAAGTTCAAATATGTTCCGGAGCGAGGGACTAAGAATGCAAAGATACCTCCCCGCCCGATCATGCGCTCGACCTAAACTCCCCCAGCTCAGTCTCCTCTTCATCTTTCCAGTTGGGTATTGATTAAGTTTATTAGTTTGCGAGGTAGTGCGCAACGTACGCGACCTCCATCATGCTGCCGTACCCATCCTGGGTAGCACCGTTGGGCGCACCGGGCTATAAAATGCGAAGTTAGCAAGTCGATAGCGATAGAAGGGGGGAGAAAGTGTAAATTAAACTTACCCAGTCACCACCGACGGCGACGTTAAGGATGAAGAACATGGCCGAGTTGGCAAGCGAGTTCCAGACGTTTTGGTTGTTGATGCGAGAGCCGGAGATTTGGTGGAACTGCCGACCATCCATGTACCAAGTAATGGTCTCGCCGGTCCAGCTGTTGGCGCGGCGGTCCCATACGATACGCCAGTTGTGCCAGCTTTGGTCGGGGATGGCAATGGTACCACCGATGCCGTTGGACTCGTTGCAGATTCCACCGGGGTAGACATCGCAGTGGACCGTACCATAGCCCGTTAGCTGCCCGTTTACAGTTTCCATAATATCCAGCTCGCCGCATGTGGGCCAGTTCACGCCGTTATGAATCGAGTTTCCAAGAAGCCAAAATGCGGGCCATATGCCCTGCTTGTTTGCGATATTGTTATCGCCGAATCGTAGCTTTGCTTCGGCCATCGTTTGGGTACCTGCTGGTGGAGTGAATGTGTATTTGGACTCGATACGTCCCGAAGTCCACTGGCCACTGCTGTCCTTTCGCGGGACGATCTGGACAGTGGCGCCGCCGCTGAGTTGGAGGTTCTGCGTGGACGTCGTGTAGGTCTGCCATTCGTTGTTGACCTTAAGGCCAGTGACGACGTTCCAGTTGTTGCCGTTCACTGTAGATCCAGCTGCGCCGTCGAAGGTTTCTGCCCAGACCAGCCTAAAGCCTCCGTAGCTGGGAGCACCTTCGGCCGAAACTGATGCCGCTAGGGCCAGGACGGATGTAAGTACTTGGGCGAACATGTTGTCTGTGAGGTAAGGATCGTGCTATATAGGTAATATAGATTCAATGACGTTGTGAGAATATGTACACTTGGAGAACTGAATTGGGTAATAAGGAGTGTAAGTCATAGACCAGCTTTCTAGACTGTAGTATGCTTAGGGTGATGATCGTCCTCCATCATTGGTGAAGGTAGATCTTCCATTATATATAGCATAGCGGATATAAAACTCCTTGGGGGAGGGGTGAGGGAAGAAGAGACTGGAAAAGAAAGCCGTACAAGCCGACTCCAAGAATGAGGAGTCTAGCGCCAACCTGCGTGAAGAACTGAAGTTCTCGTGAGCTTGGAAAGGGAAGGTGACCAGGGTCCCGAGCGCCCATGGTACCATCACCAGAGCACAGATGGGAGGCAAAGGTCTATACACGCGTCTAGACCGCAAGTATGGGCCAGGAACGAATAATGGCGATGTAGAAGTAAAATTGCACTGAAGGGGCCGGTATGGTACCACAGGATAGCCCGGGGGCGGTCGAGTTACACCGTTCGGGTTGCATTCTCGGGCCCTAGGGCCTACTTTGCGATCTTAAAAAAAAAAAAAAGCAGCAGAAACAGTTGTCGGTAAGTAGGTAGGCAGTAACCTGTTACCTGCGAGTAGGTAAGTTTAAAGTTGAGGCGCGTGGCTTATTGGGTAGGCCGACGTGACCCAGAGGGTTCTACGGGTTCTATGGGAACTATGGTTACTCATGGCTACTCATGGCTTGTCCATGGGGGATGATTAAGGGGTATGGGGATATAGCATTGGGCAGATATTAGACTTGACATGACTACACAAAAGCTACTCGGTAACGCGGATGTTTATGATTGGGTACTGGGATGTGTCAAATATAACGACATTCCAATGAAGGTTAAAAAGCCCGACATGATGGCGGCGCAAGGCCCCAAATCGCAGATGGCGTACCAGATCGGTACTGGTTGCAGATCCCCAGACGGATGCCCCGCATGCTGAAGAGGTCAAACATTTGGAGGCGGGACATATTATTATCATCCCCTGTTGACACCAGCCGTGAATGATCATCAACTACCGGATCAGCCTCGATAGTATGTATATGAGGTATCGAATGAAGTTGGAAATACATAGGCGGATGACGGATCTAAGGCTATTTTGTTTGGTATAAATAACATATAAACCTGACCTCGCCAACACACGACCCTCTTCGATGTTCTATCCCCCGTGGTTGAATTCACATGCGGTGCGATCTAGATTCTGTGTGGGTCGATTTCAACATGTCTTGGATTTTCTTGGATTTCCAACGGAGCAGCTGATTGAATGATGCTTAAACCTGTACCTGCGCCGGACCGCGTGCTTAAATTCGACAGGGGTCCCGAACTTGAGATGAATTATTTTCCTGCGAATAGGATGCGATGGATGTGATTGGAGGATATGCGCAGGCCTAAGCCGGCGGAGATTTCTTTACCTTGGGTAGATTTTGGTTTTAATCCGAAACGGGAAGCTCGACGAGACCGAAGAAGCGCCGGCCAGGGACTCGATTTAAAGAGGGATATCGAAATGCTGTAAACCTGTGAGTCTGTAAACCGTCGCGAGGAATTCCACGAGGTTCTGGCGACGGCCAAATTGAAGCTCCCCGGAAAAGATGTTGATTCGGGCCACGACTCGACTCCAACTCGTTACTGCGTGCTGCTGTATGCTGGTCATACAGGAGGTCAATATGCGGGTGATAGCTGCGTGTTCGAACTAGGCGACAGGCTACTGGTTATCCAAGTAACCAAACCAAGTCACCAAACCAAGTAACCAAACCACGTAACGTATCCGGGGCTTATCAAAAATTCTTCCGTGTTCGAATCCATCCATGGTGTGAGATTCTCTAGCTTGTGACGCGACCTTCGCAGGGCTACGCGGCGAGTAATCTCCGATTCTGCGCGAAGCTTGTTCTTCCGCGCTGCCCAACCCCTATCTTCGTTAGTCATTCTATAACTTCGTTTTTTGCCGGCTGGGAAAGGGGGTTCTCATTAGTCCGTCTTCCAGCACCAAGCCTCTAAGAAGTAAGCCGGCTGTTTCAACGGAGCATGGTGTTGCATATGCACTGCACATATCTAACCTAGTGTAGACGTAGATAGTAGACGGATAGGTAATGGAACCATACTTTACGCACGTCTTCGCGAGAGGCCCCGGCGAGAAGTAACCACCGTCGTCTTTCTGTGGTGACTAGAACCAACATCAGCGTCGATGATACCCATTAGCACTCGTTGTATCATGAGTTACCGTAGATGATCAAGGCCGAGGTTGCGGTTAGACGTTGTGTAGGTAGGTAGTCCATGGTGTAACGATGCATTCAACGTTGTCTATACTCGATTCCTTTAGCGCAGCCGACGCTCTCCAATAATCGACACGAAAGAGATGAGTTCGGAACTGCTGGTACTCGTCGGAATCTTTGTGGATTGTTAATAGTAACGATACCCGACCGTTGTAAGCCATATGATGCGAGAAATACGGTCGGGATAACCTCCAGTGTATGGGTTTGGGAGAGGCTCTTTTCAGAGTAAGCCAAGAGAGTGGAACCCAAGAAAAGCGTAGTTGGGTGACAACCTGGATGACAACCTCGACTCCGTCAAACATTCCATCTCGTGATCGAGATTCATGCCCCAAGAGATGGTTTTCATCCGGTTCGTAGATTTATCCAGGGTCGCTTGTTTCTTCTAGGTGAAGCTGAAAGCGGCATATCCGTTTTTGCTTAGAACGTGATTAGATGCGACGTAGTAACTGTCGGGAGAAAGCCAGAAACAGTTCTCTAACCTAGGTCTCAAGCAGACCGTTGATGTTGCGTAGGGTGAATTAGTTTTAATGAACACGTTAAATCGTAGACAACTACCTAGGTAGACAGATATAAAGAAATCAGGAGAACAATTATTAGAGCAGCAGAAAAGGATGTTTATGAGTTTTATCAATACCCCAGTTCACCCAGAATTCGTATTATCAGAATACGGGGTTGGATGTCGATCTCGGCGCATCGTCGGGTTACTCTTAAGAACTCAATACGAACTTTTGGCAATCCTTTCTTTTTAGGAAACATACACGACGATACTCATTTTAATAATTATACTGTCTTCTCTCTAAAAGGTACTTATTAGACAGTTCATATATCACAATATTCCAACTTGTTAATCTCTAAATAGTCGAATGCTTCCGTCATTAATCAGCGCGCCGCCCATTTCCTCATCGGACGCTTCCTTATCGTCGTCCTCATCCTCGTTTAGCACGAGTTTCTGGCCAAACAGGGTTCCAAAGAAGCGATCAATGGCATTCTGCTCCCAGCTCCGACGATCTTCCGGTGCCATGAAGTTTTGTAGCTTATCGTGGACGTTGAATCGCATCTTTCGGCCCTTACTGGCCTTGGTATCCACATGCCGCTTTGCCTTGGCTTCCTTTACGGCAGCGAACCGGATCGTCGCTGCGGGACCACCCGGGGCGCCGGATGCATCTCCAGAACGCTGGTCAACGAGCTCTTTCAATAGAAGCTGGTAAAAATCAGCGTCATCGTAGATAGTCTGATCTTCGTTGATTTTCTTCGCAACTTGAGCCGGGGCGCACGATCGTGGTGTCCGTGTTCGTTTAATAAGCCGTTCCGGTGTACCTAGTTCTTCATCCAATCTCGTAGTTAAAGATTTCTCTACCGTGTTAGTAAATTTACGCGACGACCTGTCCATCATCCTTATATTTCGGGCGCTGTGCGACCACTTCTCCAGAACGGCCCTGCGACGAACAATTGCGCGTTGCTCAATAACCTCCATATTTTCCCATATATCTTGGCTGGACATATCTGTATCAGCAACTCGCTTCCTCTTTTGGCCAGTCTTTCCTGACGAATCAGATTGAATACTCGTGCGAAACCCATCAATTGCATTCCATAGCTTTAGAGCGGCCGCTTCAGCCGCCTCGTAGGGTTCCGACTCACTTCCTAGCTCCTCAATAGCACTAAATGAGTTGACCGCGACGAGAGACTTTTGCAATCGGATACGGATGTTGAGAAGCGCATCAAATGCTTTTCGTTGTTGTCGAACTGCTTTCCCCTTTGCAACATCTTTTTGGGCTGCCGTTGTCAAAGTACTAGCCACACTACGCTGGCCAGCATTCATCATCTCTTGAATTGCGGACCGGTCTGCTCCATTGGCCTGTGGCTTAATTTTGGTTTCGTCGTCCTCTTCTTGCTCATCCGACTCTTCGTCGCTATCTTCCATTTCCTCGTCCTCGTCGGTTTCTGCATCATCGTCCTCATCTTCTTCTGCCTCGTCGTCTATGAAGCCATTGATCTCTTCCTCAGCAGATTCATCTTCGTCCTCATCCTCATCCTCATCTTGGTCATTGAAATCCTCGGATTCTTCTTCATCAAGTTCCGCACCGTCGCTGCCGTCGTCCTCCCCATCGGATATCATATAATCCGCAGCAGTGGGTCTTGCGACTCTCGTACCTTTCTTGGGCAAGGTCTGAGAACTTCCTCTAAACACATAATCTTTGAATTTTTGCTCGTCGCTCTCGTCAAAGGCATTGTCGCTATCGATTTCCGCATCGTCTTCATCGTCTTGGTCGGCTTCGAGATCGGCAGTTTCCGGATCATCAAACCCTTCTAGTTCGTCATCGTCTTCTTCTTCCCCGTCTTCTCCACTTTCGTCGTCGTCGTCGTCCTCTTCTTTATCTTCGAGAGCTTCCCGACTTACGGGAGCGCCTCGATACTGAGGTCCTAATGCGACGGGGTCTCGGCGACGAAGCTTACTCTTGCTGTTAAGGAGTTTAGCTCGTATTCATTAGGAACATGATTTTCTGGTAGATCCTACCCTACAGAAACATAATGTTCTGTGCCTGCGTTCTCATCTATACTTTCTTCGCTTCCGCTATCATCGTTTTCTTCTGAGACTTCTGCTTCAGGATCGAAGTCTATCGTGAAGCGGTAACTTGTTAGCTCGCATTTCATGAAAGAAAAGAAAAAAAAAGAAAAAAAAGACATTGCATACCTTTCACTGGTTTATCGGCCAATTCGGCAAACTGCTTTGCTCTCCCCTTTGGTTTAGACATTGTAATATTGCTAGTATTGCTAACAACAATAGATTGTGTCCAAATAGCACCACCTAGAGTAAAAAGAAATCCTTCATATGTCGGTCCCACGCTGCGACAAGAAACTTTTGAAAAATTTAGCGGTGGAAACTGGCAGTATTCATTTGGCGCATTAGCGGGTCTTGCCGTCTGGGAGACCCTTGAAAGTTAACCAAGATCTTAGAAAGTATGGATGTTATGTAATCATTTCACTCGCAGCTTCGAGGTCATTTATTTATTAGGGTACATAATAATCTTACAAAATGCATCTAGTAAGAACGAATGGTATAAAAGTAACGTAATGCAAACCTCATATCTTTTTCGATGAGATCCATTGGTCATTCTCATTAACTATTTTATGCATTGATCATAAGTTCAACATTGGAATATAAACGACTATATTTTGGAAGGGGACATAATGCGCACTGGTTTTCTCCTCTGAACCGCAAGACATATAATTAAATCAACTAAGATTATAATGGCAACTATTCAGCGCCGTCTTTTTCACCAAACCCTTCGCAATCTTAGTCATGAAAATCCTCTTGTAGGTGTTAATTCCACCGTCTGATAAGGTAAGTAAATATACCTGCTTATACTAATTAAATCCTAGGGTCTACCCAGAACGGGTTCGATCCCCCGGATGCAGCGAGGGCTTCCAGAGCGGCGCAAGATCAAGGACGTCGCAAAGGTTGTTGCCGTATCGTCCGCAAAGGGTGGTGTAGGTAAAAGTACCGTTGCTGGTTAGTCTCGGTATTCCGTCAGTTATGCGTATTACCTGCTAACTATGCCCTCTCCTAAGCGAACCTATCTCTGGCTTTCGCAAGAATGGGTTACCGTTCTGGAATTCTCGATACTGACATCTTCGGGCCATCTATACCTACACTCTTCGATTTGAATGGGGAACCGCGGTTGTCGTCCAGTACGAATTTCCAGTTCCTTAACTCATCATCCTTTCCTCGTGGTTCGTAGACCCTAACTCACGAGAATAGATAACCAATTATTACCCATGTCTAACTATGGCGTGAAGACCATGTCTATGGGTTATCTGGTTGGCGAAGATGCGCCCGTTGTGTGGCGTGGCCTCATGGTTATGAAGGCTCTGCAGCAGCTCCTTCACGAGGTTGACTGGGGCGGGTTGGACATCCTCGTGCTCGACCTACCCCCTGGTACAGGAGATACACAACTAAGCATCACACAGCAAATCATACTTGACGGTAAGCATATAACTATAACATTATACGCTACCCTTATTAAGCGCTCTGAACTCATATTTATCTAGGCTCTCTTATCGTGACTACGCCGCATACACTCGCAGTTAAAGACGCGGTAAAAGGGATCAACATGTTTAAAAAGGTAAATGTGCCTTTGCTCGGCTTGGTGCAAAACATGTCACTCTTCAACTGCCCCCACTGTCACCATGATACGGCGATCTTCGGGTCTAGCGAACGCGTTAAAGAAGTTTGCACGGAACACTCCATTGATCTACTCGGCGATATTCCATTACACCAGAATGTTGGAGACGACGGCCAAAAGGGAAAGCCAACTGTGGTTTCAGAACCGGATAGTGATAGGGCACAGGCTTTCATGAACATTGCCAGGCAAATAGGGTTAAAAGTGGGCTTGTAATTCTTGCTACGAGGAGATCGAACCACCTACCTGGGTACCAATTGGTACTGACCAAAGCCGTGAAATGCTTTTCTACGGTATGATTGGGGTTTTTTTTCGCCTACGAAACAATATTATTCGACATTGAGTAGCGCCCACCAGAATCTATCATGCAGCTGAATACATTGGCTAAGCAAGGGGTGAGGCGGCTCGGTTCCTGCGATTACGAAATTTTAGCAAATCAGCCCAAGATCTAGCGCTAGGGTCATTACGATAGCAAGAAACTCTCCATTTTAGAATTTCGTTTATATTGATGCCCAGGAGCTCGGTCAAAAAAGCCGATGCGCTAAAGAGAGCGTCTAGTTCGGGGGCTATGTTAGCATCCATTAGAACCTAAGTAGGGACAAAGGGGATCAAAGCCTATAAAACCTCCATGCCTAACTCCGAAATATCAAGATGAGACGTCAACCATGTAAACCTTCCATGCAATGATAGCCACCTAGAACTAATATTAGTCTAGTTCCTCGTTGGTTTGGTAGATGTGGCGGCTCCTTGTAGGATCTTTCCGCATAGCTTGACCTGAGCCAGTAAACCCGACTATAGTATCACTTGTTAGCTCTCAGCTTGGCACGTAAACACATTTCGCCTACTAACCTCGGCCATGGACACCCTCGGGCGTACGAAACATGCTGTCCTTCTTAGTTTTATGCGATTTGGCAAATTTAGACTTTGTGTTAAATTCTTGCCATTTGCTCTTACCGGCCTCGAGCTCTTTGGTTGCCTTGATTTTCTTAGCCTTAGGCTTCTCATCACCAGCGTTCTTCAACGCTTCCTCTCGGTTCTTTTGTGCCAACTCAGGGTTTATGCTGGCGGCGGCGGAAATGACGCCGGGATTAGATGAGGTCGAAGGTGTTGCCGGTTGGGACGGAGCCGGGAAGGGACTGGCGCTGTTGACCGGGGTGCCATCAGCCTTTCGTTTCTGTGCGATAGGGCGAATATCTTTCGCGCGTAACTGCTCGGTGGTATCGTAACTCTTGAATTTAACAACATAGATGGGGGCTGTAGAAGAACCAGTAATGGACGTGATGCGGGCGGGGTAGAATGATTTATCACCAGATACCCATTTTGCCATCACATTATCGTTGACCTTGTAGTTTACCGGACCCGCGTCGTTATCCTTATCCTCGGCCGCGGCATTCCTCTTGAATGCGGGATGATTCTCTCGCGACCATTTCTCCTGGGTTGGCGGTGAGGATGGATCTTTCGGCTGTGGAGATGCCTTGGTCGGCTTTAGCTCAGCAAGGGTTTCGTTTAATAGCGCGATCGCATCATCTAACTCAGACTTAAGAGCGAGAAGCTCTGCGTTATTAGGATCATCTTTCAGACCAGCATAGACGACATCGAGCTGTCAATATGGTCAGTCATCCGTGCGTACAATAGGTGGAAGCTTATCCGTATTAGCCCACTCACTTGCTCTCGGTATTGTTTGATATCCTCCTCGAGGCTGGCAATATCACTCATTGTGACGGTACGACTCGAAAACTCCGAACGAAGAAAGCAATAGTATGGGTATTTTATAAAAATAAGGGTTTCCAAGCCTTCGAGATTAGATAAAAAGCAATACGAATGACGCGAATTGTTGATTCAAATATTACAGCCGATAGTTGATTATCTGATATTAGATGGCGGAAGGTTTCACAGGTACAAACATGTTTGGGGAGAAAGGCAAGTGAGGTTGATTGATAGTTAGGTAATCACAGTGGGTACTGAGGCTTCGATGCACGTGAATCCTGTATTACATATCTAACGTACCTGCTAGTTACATAATAAGCTAACGGTTAGGATCTTAATAGTGGCACCCCCACTAACCTCAGGGCAATCGATACTATGGTTAGGTAGTTGCATAGCGGTATCAGCCCCTAAAGCTTAGGTTAAAATAATCCAGTGCAAACCCTTTCGAGCCCACACATGCCTCAAGGATACCCGTATATCACACTATTATTTCAACTCTAATCCCACGAGAGTAGCCGGAGATTCCTCTGTCACTTCATCATGTACTGGCTTAAAATGCCTCTATCTTGATCAAATCGGTACCCAACAAATCTAGGTACCTACGTCGATGCCTTCAAAACAGGGTTGTCCTCTCTTCATCTCATGACAGGATGGGTCTATGACTTAGGATATTGCTGATTACGTCGTCTACACGGCAGTAAGCATCAAAAGTAGGCGTATGATAGGTCTTACCGGATCCATGCGAAGTAATCAATCCGCATTAGACCCAGAGTGCCGAAAAGAAGACATGTCTTCATGTCAACTCATGAGTGTATTGTTCCAAATGCATATATATATATTGATACGCTTTCCTCCGTAATTTATTTCTTTCTTCCGCAGCTGCCCTGAATATCTTTTACCTACCAATTGTTATAGAATCATCTACATTCTCACTATAATACGTATCATGGCTCCGACTATTGTCTTAATCACTGGTGCCAACAGAGGTATTGGCAAAGGCCTCCTTGAGCTTTACCTTTCTAAGCCCGGTCATACCGTCATTGCTGCGAATCGTGACCCTGATCATCCAAGTTCCAAAGCCCTTTTGGAGCTGCCTAGGGCGGGAGGAACATCACTTCTTGTGATAAAGATCGATGCTACGGTTCGCACAGATCCGCAAGAAGCTGTGGATATTCTTCAATCCCGTGGTATTGACCATATCGATATTCTAATTGCAAATGCTGCCATAGCACTCTCATGGCCCGAGGTTCGAGACGTCGACACCGATGAGATTCAAAAACACATGGTCCCCAACGTCTACGGCTTCCTATGGCTTTTCCAAGCATTCCGTCCCTTGTTGAAGAGCGCCAATAACCCCGTCTGGGTAACAATCGGATCTAGTGCCGCGTTCCTCACGGTAAGTCTAATACCTTGAAAGTTTCCTCAGGCGGATCACTAGCTAACTGTAACTTGCCTAGTCAGTACATTATATTCCCATTTCGATACCCCAAATGACTAACTTACATAGGAACATGATCGAATATCCGAACTCTTCCTATGCTCCCACCAAACTAATGGTACACTGGTACACCAAGGCAATTCATATCCAGGAGCCGTGGCTTACCGCATTCCCCATTGATCCAGGGTATATTTATACGAATCTTAGCAGCGAGTGAATTGATCTTAGCTAACTTCTTGAGCAGATTCGTTCAGTCCGATCTAGGTAATCGTGCCGCTAATCTCATTGGACTGGAGAAAGCCACGATCACCGTAGAGGAGAGCACTAGGGGGATTGTGAAGGTAATCGATGCCGCCACAAGAGAGACGCATAGCGGGAAAATGTGGCGCTACGACGGCAAGGAAGTGGCATGGTAAAACATCTCGAATTGGCTAGCAAATTTTCAAAGTAGATACTTTTGTAAACTCATAAGAACAATGAAAACCACTGTTGATAGTATAGTCATAATTGTGAGACCTATTGATTGAGACTTTCAATTGCTCCAAGTGACACCTGCAGATATGTTAATATAAGAAAGCGTCAGTTGTGAAGGCCTAAATTTCTCGCTCTGAACGGAAAAATGCATCCCACGACCAAAATAACTGCTAGACTATTAAGCCCTAACACGGGAATTTGCAGCATGGGAAAATATGGGAAATATACAACGATAAAATCCACTATGGAAATATTAAAAATACTTTGATAGGAGATATTCTTTATTTTTTTAAATTCTTTTAAAAAAAACTTGTAGCAGATGGTTCAAGTACGTTAGATGGATAAGAAAACGAGCTTTTGTGTTAACCATCATATTTCGACGCGATTCTGCAGGTTAGATGCATGTACTGTAAGCCGCACTAATGCAAGAGGGATTACCGTGCAGTAGCACAAAAAGCTTATGCTACATACATAAGCGCGATTACTTCAAGACGTACCTGAGTACCTAGGTACCTAATCCGACGGGGTAATCAAACATCTTTCAAGAGCGTCTTATACATGCCTTCAGATATATACCATACGCCGGGACAGGTTAGCATACACGCTCGACTATACTCATAATCTAGCGAATGATATCATTAGGTTCCTACTTGAATTTCACAAGGGACGCCCGGATATCCTGGCAGAATCTCGACTTTCTCATACACTAGTAGGCACTGCGCCTGGTTCGGTGGGGTGTAGTCAAGTTCTCAAAGATTGATTCCTAGCCCACTGCGCATCTGCTTCTCATATAGTATCGCGAAGCTCGGTGCTGCTCATCTCAAGGAAAAACCAAGCCATCCGACGTACGCACGTCATTGCTCCTAGTTATCCACCCCATCTGTAGTGAGCCCTAAGGAGTCAACTCGTTTGCGAATATCCAGTGCTGTTTGCAACTGGTGCTTTCTAAGAGGCTTGGCACCCGCTGCTATGGTCGACACAGTCTTGAGTATGTTCTTGATATCTCTCCCAGAGAGAACGAGAGCCTCTAGAACGTTAAGTTCAACTTCGATAAGAGGTTTCAATTCTTGACGGAGAATTCGCATTTCCTTCTTGGTGGTTCATCAACCGAATCGAACGAATTTATCTTATCCAATCGATGAATCAGGGGCTTATAAAGTGGTAGAAATGTGAACGGTTTATCTGTTGGTGCCCAATCTGGATAACCTTGGAACATATGGGAGAGTATCATCTGAAGCCCTTTACTATTAACTGCGACGGAGTGAGTTGTCTAAGCATGTCGAGGTTGCCCCCCACCCCCAATCCGTTCTATGGAGAAGCGGTGGACAATTGCGTATGGCTGACCCAACTCCGAGACTTGCTTTCCATGAAGTAGAGGGTCTTGTATAATCGATTATGATGAAGATTTTGTGTGTCTATATAGTTTTCCAACAGTGCATCGCATCTTGAGCCAGGGAGCTCATCCCCCATCACAAGACCCCAGTGATCCATGATGACAGCGAGACAAACTAGAATTCCTAAGAGACCTGCTATAACTTTTAAATGCACTAACAAGTAAAGTTTCTTGAAATGTAGTATCTTCTCTTTCGGGTCTCTCGCTGTACTGAAAATGGGGGGCAGTGAATACATGAATTGATACTCTCCGCCCTTTTATAGTGCTCAAACATCGTGCTTGAGTAAAGACCCTCGAAGGCTTTGGGTGAGGGTGCAGTTGTCTTTGAAACAACCCCTTGTGCGTTTTGCGTTAAAATTAGGTCGTAGGTATTCAACCTCATCCGTCCTTTTAGGAAGGTCTCCAAGATGCGTACCGAAATCCTCCAAGGTTCCCGGGACGTATTCGGATGGTAGCGACTGACGATATGCAACTTAGACTTGGCCATTTTGTTTCAATTTCCATATATGTCGTAAAAGGTTTATGTAAGAGTAGTATACCTAAATGATGAATGGGTTTTTTTTTCTTTGCATTACCCTATCGCTCTTGTCTGTATTTTGAATTGTATTTTATCAGTTCATTTTGTTTTATATTCCTAATCCACAATGAAGGCCTTTGGTTTTCAAAGATGCATACCGTTCCTCGCTACGCTAGCATCAGTCGTGGCCCAGAACAGGGACTCGTAGTATGTTCCCCCACCCTGACGGGACTATTATTATTTGGTGATCGTATATTAAAATATATATATCTAGCACTGGGTACGCAGGCCTTAGAATCAGCGTACCGAATGACGCGAATAACCCGGCGATACGAGGAACATCGGGAGAATGGACCGTTCCGAAGCTCTGCGTACCATCCGACGGGAATGGTTCCAATACTTACTTCGTGGCAGCCTGGGTTGGCTTCATGGGGAATGGCTGCTCGGATACTCGAGGAGCATTAGTCCAAGCTGGCGTCACGATGAAGGTAAACCGCGATACCTTGTCAATTTAAAATCATCACTATCAGTCTTAAATATACACGCAACTAATAGATATGTTAGTTGGATCCCGACGGAAAGACGACTGCTAGTCCTTGGGTCGAATGGTACCCCAAGGCAGCAGAGTTCAAAGACGATATCCAAGGTATGTCTAAGTTTTCAAGAGGACGAGCATCCCCGAAGGCACTAACATAATCGTTTCCTTTTAAATAGTAAACGCCGGCGATACTGTTACTTTCAACATAGAAGTCGACGATCCTACAACTGGACATGTGTAAGTTATTCTTCCGTACGTTCCATCGGTTATGTTTACCGATTAATATCTACCATAGAACTATTAGCAATAATGGAGAGAGCGTCGTGGAGTCATTTCAGTCAACAGATCCATCTAACCCTGCGAATAACCTCTGTAGTGGCCCCGGAGATGTATGGGCCGTGATTGAAACGACTGGGGCGCAACCTGCAGACCCGAATATTCTTCCTGGGTTCGCCGATATTACTTTTAACAGCTTTGAAGCGACTGGATGGGGAAACCAAAAGTACGACATAAATAGCAAAGAAGCCGTTTTATGTGACATGGATAACGCTGGTCAGACATTTGCGACAACAGATCGTGTGTTGGACACAGGATTCCGGATCCATTCGAGTAAGGGGTCGTGCTCTGCGTGATGTCTGAGTCTTGGGGGTAAAGGAAACGGCAAACCTAGGAAATTTGCACATATATATAAGATATTTCAGTATCTACTGTATATAAGAGGTACGCAAGTATTCATCTATTTTCTTCTATTATTGACTGGAGGCTGGACTGGCTCTTCTGAAATTCCTATACGCTTAGGTATCTACTTGGTACCTATATTCAACTCCTGAATTGTCCTTGCGGGGTGTACCTCCACTCGGAGAAGTATGCCGGTGCATCTCCTTCATGACCATTGCTGGTACAATATATACCAAGAATAACTCCTAGGCACAGTTAGTATCAAGTAGGGAACGAATACAACTACCTGTCTCACCTGTAAATCCCCAGCTAACAGCAGCATTTGAAACATCGAGGACCGTTCTCATCTCCGAAAGCGCACTAGCTGGCCCGGCCGATAGAGAATAATGTGTCATGTTATGTGCCTTTATCTCCAACCTCAAATTCTTCCCAAACCAGGTCTCTGGGATGGGAATTACGAGTTCGTCCGGGACCGGTATATAGGAAATCCCACGATATCTCAAGTGAGGCGTTAGTCCTGATGAATTCGTTGAATAACCTGCGCCAGGTGATACTGAAGTACTGCTGTTCGCTGGGAGCATCACAATGCCGAGGTCCAGATGATGGTTCTGAGTCAAGAAAACCGATAGACCCGCCTCTTCTTCAAGAGAAGTTGGCGAGAAGTCTATATTGACGCTATATGTGAATAGTGTATCTTGCTGACGTCGTCCAACAAATGTTTGACCGCTAGGCCCGGCGTAGTTTCCGTTGAGTCCAGTAAGATTCAACCTTGAGGGGCTTAATCGTAAGGTATTCGGATAACCTTCAGGTGATATAGTATATGACTCGGGGATAGGGAATCTCCAATGTGTAAAGTGTGCGGGCAGTGTTGATCCAGGCTCGAAGTCAACAGCGTCCCCCTCCGTGATAATCGGACTAGAGCTGTTAGAAATAAAAGCTGTAGACGGAGGAACCAACACTTACCTGGGCCCGTCAATTTCAGTATTCCCCTCGGGAAATGCCCATCCACTCATTTCACCATTCAAAGAAGACCAAACGGGGAATTCGTCATCGGGCCAAGTAACTGGCACCATAATAGTTTCTCGACCCACTGCGACGACGAGGATTAGCAACTGCACCTCAATAACGATACTAGGAGCTTATGACTATCTATGGGATATCAACTGGCACTTAACATAAGCTGGAAAGGGGTTAAGGAAATCTTAATGCTACGTACTTGGATAGTGAAGATATTCAGGACCCGACCGAGTCGAAAGCGCAACACCCCACCTAGAACCAATCGTAAGTCTTGAAGATCTCACCCACATATATCTCTTTAGGTGGTTCACTACTTACCAATTGCCAGTCCCGTCTTGGAATAAATCTGCGTGGCCAACGGTTTGGACTAGTAAGCCATTAGCATTAGAGATGTTCTAGTTAATATTATTAGCCTTGTCCTACAATAACTGGTCGTATTGGCGTTCGTTAAGACCGGGTTCGCGGGATTTGCTTCGTAGGGCCCATGGATATTCTTGGATCTTGCCATCGTAACCATGTGGTCCACACCTGTACCCCCTATTCAGCGGTAGCAATCAGTACTTGGTTTATGAGATGTATCACGTTTTTGAGAACTGACCTTCGGCGGCTAGTAAGTAGTACCACCCATCCTTGAGATATATATGAGGGCCTTCTGGTGCCTAAGATTATTATTAGAATTTGGTTCTCTTTCGAATGAATCCCACTCACTGTACCGCCAGTACCATTCCATATAGTTTCCCATTTTCCTACTTCCCCAGTTTCTAGATTGGCCTCAGCTAATAGAATACCAGGGCTATAAAGGTTAGTTCGCTTACAATGAGAAGGGCTTTTCCTCTTACAAGACTTTCCAGGCATGTCCGCCGACTATGTACACCTTTCCGTCTTCGTCCCATACGGGTGATGTATCGTAGCCTTCAAAGTCAAAATGAATTGCTTCCGACCATGCCGCAGGGTCATACGGATTTTCGGACTTAAATATCACCTAGACCAATCTTAGTTACTACCCTTAAATGAAACTCCCCAGGCAAACCATACGTTATCCCATCTTGATGCATCTTCCGCGGCACGGTCGTCATCTACGAGAGTTGTCACCAGCCAGAATACACCTTCGTTGAATCTTAGGGTTGGCGCCCAGATACCACTATGATGAGTTAGACACAAGCTCTATACTTCCTATTTGGTTCTTTACCTCGTCGATCTGTTAGTTTCCGCTAGGCGAGGTAGTTGTTCTCGTCTGTTCAAGACATGGCCTATAATAATTAGGTAATTCCTTACCAAGTTTCTAGATCATAGTTGAGGCTTACCAATAAGTTTCCAGCTTTGGAGGTCTTTACTAGCATGGAGGGGAATTCCGGGGAAAGCATTGAAGCTTGAAGATGCGCAGAAAAATGTGTCATCCCATTCAGGAACGAATATACAGCTAGGATCCGGATGAAATCCCGGTAGGATGGGGTTGTAGTACGTCGAGTTATGTGCACCCGGTTCAACTCCCAGGGCGAGGGGAACGACTGCACACAGCACGGCGGCTCCAATCACGCGCACCATTGCTTCGCCGTTATTTGGTGTTTGGTGTGTAAACACTTGATACCCCAATCAGGTGTATTCTACGGATAGGCCTCGATAGGCCTCACGTACGGGGGTTTCACTATCTATATTTTAACATGATTTATTTTTGAAGATCCTTGGTTATGCTAGTATAATCCCCCGCATTTATTACCCCGAGAAGTATTCCCGGTTAAAATGGATGGATAAATCCCAGAATTTGGAGTCAGGTAATATTCGGTAGGCAAGTAATGAGCCGAGATGATCTATCAACGACTAGTGCCGAATAGAACTTTTTAACTACTTGGCATAGCTCGAAACTTGATATGATATACTTCATAGGGGGGTTCTCCTTAGATATTTTAGGGCACTACTGCTTAAACTACTGCTTAACCTTCATGATGCTCTGCGTACATGTCTTTGCTCTTATCCACTGTATCATCTGGCGGGCTACCTGCTTTGAAGCGCTGCTGCGCAATGGCCTCAAGTGATAGTCCCCTAGTCTCCTTAAGGAATGCGAAAGTAAGGGCGGCAATAATAGCGTCGAAGATACCTGGAATATGGTTAGCGCCCCGTAAAATAGTCTAGAGTTGTCTTTCTTTACCCCATAGTAAGAACGTCCCCCACCCCAGAGAAGAAATCATGTAAGGGGTTGTCAACGAGAAGATGAAGTTGAATAGCCACTGTGAGGCCACACCAACAGCAACACCGGGCTCTCGAATTCTTGCGGGGAAAATCCTTTATAGTGTTAGCGAATCGGCCGTGACTCTCAAAATGCCTTTAATGTAAACACATACTCGGAAACGTATGGCCAAGGCATCGGCCCCCAGCTAAAGTTATATGCGATGACGAACAAGTAAATGAGGGCGACCGTCGCAATCCCAGACGGGGCTACTGCCCCTCCCCCCTCCTTAGGGGCTGGGAAGGACTTTACGACCGCGGCCGTAGTGATTTGGCAAGCAGCCATAAAGGCGGCGCCCCCAATCAAGACTTGGCGTCGAGAAAGACGTTCGGAGAAGAACATGACAAAAACACCACAAGCGACGACTTTCACTGCTCCGAATATGGCAGTTAATAGCAAGCTTTGCTCGCCATTGCCAACAATGAGATTGAAGTATTGGGGTCCAAAGTAGGCAAAGGCCGTCGCCCCAGTCGCTTGCTGCGCCGTAAAGATTGCAAAGGAGGCAAACACCCGTTTGAAGTTCTCCCCTTCTAGGAGTTCTGTGTCATGGATCATCAAATTAGAACTTGTTGGGCACTAGAGCGGGGAATTGCGAGTAGTGATGGGCGAGCAGGGAAGCCTACCTTGTATACGAAAACCTTCAGTGGCAGCAGTGTCTGCTGTAACACCCGAGCGAATCTCTTCCATCTCATCGGCAGTTTCTTGGGAGTCGTCGGCCCGAATCCATTGAAGACTTCTCCAGGCCTCTTCATGTCTGCCCTTCTTTGTAAGCCATCGCGTACTTTCAGGGATTGTCAACATTCCCAGGCCAAGGAAGGCGGCGGGTACAAGCTGGAGACCGACGGGGATTTGCCATTGAGAAGGGTTGGTTGATGAGATGCCACGGGCTACGCCGTAGTCCACCCAGTACGATACAAATATACCCTATAGATATTAGATAGATGTTTTCGGTGTTCATAAGACCTGCACTTACAAACGTATAGAACCATTGGAAGAACGATCCAACCTGACCACGCATCTCCTTTGGCATCATCTCGCTGTTGAACATTGGTACGGCTACTGTCGCTGCGCCAAGCCCAAGCCCAGCAATTACTCTTGCGACGTAGAACGCCGCTAGTGAGTGGGAATTGATGGTTTGTATTAATGCCCCGATGCAGAAAGTAAACGAAGATATCATCAACGATTTCTTCCGTCCAAGTTTATCGGTTAGAGGCCAAGCAATAAAACAGGCCAAGAACCCCCCTAATTGCTGAAGGCCCACCGAAAGAGAATTAGTATGCGTCTTATCCGCATTTCCGTACCGATAGTCGGACTGGAAAGAAGCCATCGTCAAAACACCGCCTGCAGTAGGACTCTGATTAGTATTCGTCATGATCCTAAACGTGTCGAATGGCGTTATGCCGTCTACTAACCAACACTGCGATTCATATTAGTATATGCCGAAATTATTATCAAAGCACGGTTAGCCATAACTCACATTCCGCTATCATATCCAAACAAGAACCCGCCCATACATACTACCGAGCCAAGCCAATAGGCCCTAACCTTCCCTAATGTCGTACCAGTCATCTTAGTCGCGGTAGGCGGTGGCCTCTCGTCCTCACTAGAACTGCGAAGCAAAGGCTGTATTTCGTCCATGATATCCTGGGGACTTTCTGCCCTTTTAACTCCAATCCCTCTCGAAAGGAAAGCTAGGCCGCCCCGGCTAATAAAACTAGCTGGTATGGCACAATGTAGCTACGTGAAATTCGAATCTCGACAAGTTGGGAAAATGACGTGACCAGGAGGTCGGAATATCAGCCGCGATCGACCAACCAAATGGTACCACCTGGGGGATCCCCATATCCATTGAGAAGCTTGGATGACCGACGGCCGAGCGGCCAAGAAACCCCCTAGCCTTGGAGTTTGCGGGGAAGCTTTAAGGGTTTGGGATTAGAATCTGGGGCCGAATCTATTTCCGTCCTTAAGCGGAATGCTATAGGCGATAGCCAATGAGAACTCCCAGGGGCCGAGCAACCGAGCATCTCGGGGATCGTAGTGTCTATTGCTCCACAGTGCCTACAGTAGCGAAAGCCAAGACACCGACTACTATTCCTAGTCAGCTCATTATCATCACCTGTATGAAGAATTATGGGCTTTGCATGTGACCTCTTCACGTCAAGTCGTTGATAGACAATTGCGACATCGCTGTGGGGGGCGACGACATCGGAAAAGGGTTTCCATTCGAGCTCTTCTTATAACTGCGCTCTGTAGACCGTTTTACGATCATGTAGGTAGGTTAGGTGGTACTTACCAAGACATCTCACTCCTCTTCTTGTACAGTTATTAGTCTATCTTGTCCATCATTCCTTGAGCGTATAAGAGGAGATTAAGATCGGGCACTTTTGTATATGCGGTTTACCTAGAGTTAAAATCAAGCAAGACTATACGCAACACAGCTACCTAGGTACTTACCATGGCACCTGGAAAAAGACCTAATTTCCTCATTGCCCTGGCCGATGACTTGGGCTTTTCAGATGTTGGGTCTTTTGGTGGTGAAATAAATACACCAAATGTCGATAAGCTTGCGAAGAATGGAATACGATTCACAGATTTCCACGCTGCAGCGGCGTGCTCTCCGTCTCGAGCTATGATTATGACCGGAACGGATCACCACATCGCTGGCCTCGGGAACCTGATCGAGTGGACCAACATCTCTGGCCAAAACGATCCGAATGGAACCATGTCGACGTCGGTACAGAGGGGTATGCCCGGATACGAAGGGTACCTCAACGAACGGGTTGTCGCGCTACCCGAACTGCTCCGCGATGCGGGCTACCTAACCCTTATGTCCGGTAAATGGCATCTGGGGCTAACGCCGGAACGAAGCCCGAAAGCTCGAGGTTTCGAGAGGAGTTTTGCCCACTTGCCAGCCTGCAGTAACCATTACGGTTACGAACCCCAGTTAGAGGGCAAGGACCAGATCCCGGAGTTCATGACGATGAGCTTCATCGCCCTACACAGTGAAGATGGAGAATATGTCAAGAAATTACCCGAAGGATGGTATTCCTCAAACGGATACGGCGACAAGATGGTACAGTATCTAAAAGATTGGAAGCAATCTGACGATGAGCGACCATTCTTTGCCTATCTACCTTTTACCGCCCCCCACTGGCCTCTTCAGGCTCCCCAAGAGTACATCAAGAAATACCGCGGCGTATATGACGACGGTCCTGATGCGCTCCGCCAAAAGCGTCTTCAGCGCCTCAAGGACCTCGGTATGGTCCCGCAAGATGTTGAGCCCCACCCTGTTGTAGCCGACGAAGTTAAAGAGTGGGAAGATATGAGCGACGAAGAACGAGCTAACTCGTGTCGAGCGATGGAATGCTTCGCCGGTATGGTTGAATGCATTGACGCTAATGTTGGAAAGGTCGTCGACTATCTCGAGGAGATTGGCGAACTGGATAACACGTTCGTCTGCTTCCTCTCCGACAATGGCGCGGAGGGTGCCGCCTACGAGGCTTACCCCATCGTCCAAAGCACCATGCTCCAGCACTTAAAGAAATACTATAACAACCATATCGACAATCTCGGAAACGGTGACTCGTTCATATGGTACGGACCACGCTGGGCGCAGGCTGCCACTGCACCAAGTAGGTTGTACAAGGCATATACGACCGAAGGGGGTGTTCGCGTCCCGTACTTAATGAAGCCCCCAGCAAGCTTCAACGGCCAATTCGAGGCTGGAAGTATAACACACCAATTTGCGACCGTGATGGACCTTGCACCAACAATTCTCGACATGGCTGGCGTCAAGCACCCAGCACCCAGCTACCAAGGCCGCGAGGTCGTCTCCATGCGGGGCAAATCTATGGTCCCGTACCTAGAAAAGAAGTCAGAGACGATTCACGAAAAGGACTTCATCAACGGATGGGAGACATGTGGACGCGCAGCGTGTCGCAAGGGCGACTGGAAGATTGTCTTCATCCCTAAGCCCAAGGGCCCGGAACGATGGCAATTGTACAATCTTGCGAAGGACCCCGGCGAGATACACGACCTCGCAGAGCAAGAGCCCGAAAGGCTGAAAGAATTAGTCAAACTTTGGGATCAGTATGTCTTGGAAACAGGTGTGATCCCGCTCTCCCCGGATCTAGGAAACTGGATGGCCGCCATGGAGGAGCAAATGCCTGAGAATGCGGTAAGCAACATAATCACTCCGTCGTTTGCTAAAAGGAAAGAAGGAAAGAAAAAAGCTAACTCTTGATTTTGCAGTGGATTGAGTACGAGTACTGGAAAGAGGGTGCTAGAGACGACCCCGCAAAGTTCACGAAGCAGATCCCTAGGTTCCAGAGACAGGTCAAGGCGATCTGAATGGGGGGTCATACGATACCCTTGTCACTATTAGGATGGCTTTGTAGAGTCAATGGGAACCCATATTAACAGTGCCAACCTATTATCTCAATACGCGTATGTATTATCCACGGGCTTTTCGTGGAACAATGAACAATGATGTACCCGAAATAATGTACCACCAAAAGTAATAGCAAGCCGTTCGCATTGTAGGACAACCTAAAGGTAATAACAATGGCTATTGAGCAATAGGATACTGAAGACGCGGCTTCTAGAAGAATGGGGATTGTCAACGAAACATAAAGGGCACGTCAGCTTAAAAGTACTCTAAAGTAAACGCGATATTTCCGAGGATGTTCGTTTGCGACTAAATCTGGTTTTGGGCTCTGACTATGGCGAAGACATTAAGCAAGAAAATTTCCAACAGTGGTGGAAATCTTTGCTGTATTTTGAATACTGATAATCAGGGCTGGTCGATGCCGGAAGAGGCCATTAGACCTCGTAAATTCCAGGGCCAGCGCGGCCGTGCTCCCAAGCCGTTGATCACCCAACACCAAGGGGAACTAAAAGAGGAGAACTTTCCGCGAAGACGAACTAAAATGAATCTCTCTCTCCCGGGATTTGATTCGGGACTGGGCTGTTTTGGTAACCCAAGTAAGCTAGTTGAAACGGGCAAAGGTGAGTTGGTTGACCTTTATTGGGCCGATTCGTACGAAATCGATGCGGCTACGAAACTCACGGGGGAGAAAGTCTTCTGGGAGAATGAGGACTGGATAGACTTTCAGTGTTTATTTCAAAAGTATAAGGAGCCGAAGTCAGAATACGAACTTATACTTTTCCACGAAGCTCAGACTGACAGCGGGATAGAGCCGTCCGGGCCTACTTCTCGACCTAGTTCCCCAGAAGCGGACGAGTTTCTTGCTGGGCTTGACGACATGGAGTCTGCGTTTTCAGGAGCCGTACAGGATGAGAGGACAATGCCAGCATCTACGAAGAAAGAAGATGGGAGCTGTGTACGATGGTATGAGGACTTTGGAGATTGGATTGAAGAGGCGGGCTTCGTAGAAGCCAATCTGAGCATGCCAATGGGAACGCGATACTACAAAGGCTCTGGTGAACCTGATGACCCTACAGAAGAAAGTATCTGGGATTAACCCTATCTTGTATAGCTGATCATCATGTTTCTGAAGGCACTCACAGGCCGGAGTTCTTAAGGACCACGTAGTGTAATTAGGAGTGAATTTCCGGAACTATCTCCTTTAGGTATCACCACTGTTATTTTGGTCTTGTCTCGCTACCTAATGCATTGCGGAATGGGGATCGACGTCAATTGGGCCCGAGCCGTCAGCTCTAGGCTCTCTTTAAATAATATAATATTCCTCATCCATATGATGTGTGTTAATGATAATAAACTCAGCGTTGGAAGTATCGTGCCAACTGGCTCGGATTCTGGGTTTTTAATAACTCGATATCGATTCTCCCCGTGTCTCTCCAGCTCATCGCAGACCATTTCTCGGGATGCTGCTTCGCGTCGATGTAGTGTTTAATGGCAAGGACCGCTTGTTTTGCCCACTTGTCGTCGCTAATACCCCCGGTGCCAGTGCCCAGCGGCGTCATCAAGATGGATTCTATCCTTTTCGATCCGTCACCATTGCCATTTTTATTATGTTGCTCGATCGCATTGAGTAAACTCCAGATGCACTCGTAGACAACATCACGGTCCCAATCGCAAGGGCTAGGAACACGCATGGTAGGGCACAGAGCAAGATACCGACACCCCCATCCGTTCCCATCGTGATATCTCAACGTCCCGCGAAACGACTCCGGGATCCCTACGATGCAGCACGAACCAGGAGGGAGATAGCCGCTGTGCAGCCTGTATAATTCCTTCTGTGCGACACGAGTTAGAGCGTCATATTCTGTCTTGGGGCTAAAGGCCCTCGATATCGCATCGTCAAAACCACCGTCTAGAATGCCATACGAATTCGCAGGAGATACTACTAAGTCAAAATTCAATGACGGTGGAAGATCGGACAGGTACGTATTGTGAATGGTGTAGTTCAGCAAGGACGGCTCAATCCCATGCTCTTGTACGGCCCGGGCGAAGGCATCCGAAGCCGATTCTAGCATGCAGAGGAGGTGGATATACGGGATAGGCTGAGATTCCGAAGACATATTGAAAAATTTCCGGCGAGGTCGTTTATATTAATGCGGGTTCTGTACGCTACGAAGTTGAACAAGTGGGAATTACAACTACATGGACGACAATAAGCGCTGCTTGGGTATGCGAATAATCATGTTCAAGTCACCTGACTTCGACCCATTTTCTCAGCTGGCTTCTCTCGTAGGAGTAAGGATGTCTTCAGTTATGTATGTTGGCCTTGGCAAGTCTTCGTTTGGTATCTAAGGTACTTGATAATTTACATGACATGGCATTCATTGTAGTCCAACACGCCCAAGTCAGGTGGTACCTTAGCTAGATACAAGGCTACGCTGCTTTATTTATTACTTGTTACCGTGATGATAAACGCAATACGACTTTAAGACATTTCGCAAGGGTTGTTATCATATCGAAAAAGGGCATCCCACTGAATCACGCCAAGAAACATCACCAATTATCCAGAGTTAAGTCGATCAATTCGCTAGGTTAGTCATATCAGAGGCTTCGTCCCAAATACGGGATGCCTTAAGTTTTCTTTACGATAAATCCTCTAGCTCAGTCTTTGCATTACCTATCCCCAACCTGATCCAGTCCTGCTACTCGGAGCTTTTTAAACGAGGCGCAAGTGTCCATCCGAGTTTCCGATGCGCTCGTCCAAGTTAATGCGGCGTCGGTGCCAGTTGCCTCTAGTATCGCTTAGCTCGGCCTCTAGAACTCGTCCGCCGTCGACTAGGTGGATGTCACGAGCCGAAGAGCTGAAGTTTCCGGTTGATCGGCCCGGCACTTGAAGCACCTGACCTGGGTAGATCATGTCCGGGTTGGCGAGGTTATTCCTCCTAGCAATATCCTCGAAGCTACAGTTAAATCGCCGGGCAATATCTCGCAGGGTATCCCCCTGCTGGACTGTGACGCTGCCGGAACCACCTCCGGTTGCCCAGCGGAAATGGCCGTCTTCGTTGCTAAGGACTTCGTTAAGATTTAAGGTGCTCACGTGGCTTCCTCCTTCTCGGCGCGAGCAGGTTGCACGAAGATCATAGTCTCCCTCTAGATGAATATCGTGCGACGAGGCGGAAAAGTTACCGTCGTAGCCTCCGATCGACCTGTCTCGGCTAGAAGAACGGTGGCTTTCGTGGTGACCGTGGTGGTGGGAATCCGAGTAGCCGGGCGGCGGCGACGAATATTGGTGGTGTAGCTTTTCCTCATCCTCCTTCTTTTCCTTGCGGTCGTGGACAAAGTCCTCCAGCTTGTGACCGGCGATAGCACCACCGATGGCACCGATAATTCCGTGGCCCATCTTGTGTCCACCATAAGCACCGGCGGCAGCACCAGCAAGCCCTCCCATTAGACCGCGGTCTCCGTCTTCTCCCGGACCGGCACCTGGGGGCCCGGACTGATAAGGACCTTCATTCTGACGTTCACCATAGGTGTTCCCATATTGCGGGTTGCCAGTGTGCCCGTAACCTTGCTGTCCGTAACCTTGCTGTCCGTAGCCCCCTTGCTGGCCATAGTCCTGCTGGCCATAACCTTGTTGTCCGTATCCCTGTTGTCCTTCCGGACCACCAGAGTAGGGAGGATATTGAGGGTTAGACTGACCGCCGTAGTAAGAGGAGGCCTCGCCCTGGCGGTCATCGCCGTAACCTTGGTTGCCGTAACGTGGATCCATATTGGTAGGTATTTTGCGGGGTTTCAGTTGGTCCGAATAGCTTTTTAACAGAAGTACAAATGGCGTTTATTAAGTTGGTGTAACAGATGTAGAAAAGAAAATGTCAGGAGGGAAAGGGATAAAGAAGGGTAGGTAGAGAAGGATAGATATATAGGTAGGTAGGTACCTTGCTAGGTAGGTAGGTAGATACGGATCCGTACTCTGGGAGGTAGTCATTAATATACGAATACTACTACTACTAATAATAATGCAATGCTAGCAAACATGCGCATTCTAGCTGATTCGGCTGTGCCACTTGGTCTGACGTGTGCATACACAGCCTTTACAGCCTTTGGCCAGAATGATTGAGTCTTTGTCCATAGTTAGTAAAATAGCTAAGTAACTAAGGTTGTTAGAGGTTATTAGGGGTTGTTAGGGGTTGTTACATAGAGATACTTAGGGACCGTTAGGGGGCTGTTGGAGGGGTAACTTGTTAGGTCTAGTCCCATGGAACCTGAATCGAGCTACATCCAAAACTACTATGTATAACAGACTTTCTCTCACCGCACGTGTCGGTACACGTCGGTACACGTTGGTACACGGCATGATTTGACTCGCGGTGGCTCGTGGTGGATATAAGACGGATACTCGGCACAGACCTGCACTGGGTCCGTAATGCGAGTAGTTGATATTTGTGGCTGTGAGGGTCTTGGCATCTCTTAATGGCCGCGATAGAGTCGGAACAACTGGACGGGCGGGACTTACAGATCAGTAACCTAGACTACTTACGTTAGTTAAATGAAATTGTGGCTAGAGAATGCTTCGAGACTTCGATATTGGACCAATATTTGGAGCGATATTGATGCCTGATGTGCACTAGAGTCGTACTAAATTGCCTTATCCAAGTGGAAGCTCGTAAAAAAAATCTCCTTTTTTTCTCTTCGACGGTTAACGGCAAAGCCGTAGCGTGAAGCTGATCAATATTGTCTAATTCGAGTGATGGGTCGAAGCATAGGCTATTACGGTTACGATATGGCGTAGTCGGATCCAATTACACAATACTCGAAGAATATCTACCCGGCAGTTCCTGCCACTCAACATTGAATTAGTTATTAGGTACTGAAACACCCTAACACATGCAACGCACCAAATACTTTCCCCCATTACACAAGCTAGTGTAGACTTAGCGTATGATACGCCTTAATTCCATTGGTACTTCGATATAGCATTCGGGGTCTCTTTGTTATCCACTAGGTTAGGTGTATTTTCAGGGGCCTCAAAGTCCGCTACGAAACTTCATTGGATAGTTCGCTCAGATACACCGCTACGTATTAGAAAAAGAAGACTTTGATGAAACAACCTTGATAGGCCATAACATACATAAATAGGTAGCTTTTAAACTCTTTTTATTTAGAACTTAATAATAGAAGCGCTTTCGGGATCCGGCAAGCCCATAACGGCGTCACCCATACGTACCTAGGATGTAGGTAGGTAAGGTACATATCCAGTAAGTTGGGTGTATAGCCAACACGGTTGAAACGAACCAAACTGCACGATATTGCGCCTTGCGATTCGAATAGGATAGCCTACATAATTAATTTTCGTCATCATAATAATCGCCGTATATATTCATTTAAATTATATTATACCGCGCATACCGCGCTGAGCGAGTCAAACCTTTCAGAAAAGGACCATTATAACTTGCCTACCATACAGTTTGTGCTTGCGGACTAGAGGGGCACGATTCGCCCTCATAGGTAGATTCCCGAGGGGGGATTCTTCTTGGAAACTCCGCTGCAATCGGTGTTCTTATGATCATACGACGATTGGTAGTTTTTCCAAGCTTGGGTTTCACTGCAGATAATGTGTTGCGGGAAACAGTTCAAGGAAAAACATGACGTGAAAGAAATACAGAATAGCTAAGTAGGTAGTTAGTTATCGAAAGAGTACGTAGTTATGGCAAAGCATCCTATTCCAATACGTTGCGGTCTCGTTTTGACGTCAACTACGTATTATCGGATAAAGAGTTTAGCACCGACCAAATGAGATACCTATCCCTTATTATTGTTGATTAATAAGTAGAATTTGATATATCTGCTAATTATTTTTATAGATACCTATTTTATGAAATACGACAAAGAGTACCAAAGAGTCTAGTT
This sequence comes from Daldinia sp. FL1419, assembly GCA_025201765.1. Lineage (NCBI taxonomy): Eukaryota > Fungi > Ascomycota > Sordariomycetes > Xylariales > Hypoxylaceae > Daldinia > Daldinia sp. FL1419. Next base: position 177,649 of record MU623370.1, read on the forward strand.
CGAATAGCTACTTGAAATTACCCTACAAGTTTAAACCGAAACCCAATAATATTTCAAATTTCAAAGAAACGTGTAAGATCATCTCCAAGTCCCAAACTATTTACTTCATAATTGTCAAATTGATCACTATCCTCTAAAATTCTTTAGTATCTATTATTAATGATGCTCAACACTAACAGTGGCAATGATGGCGAACCAACCTACTTTCGGTATCCGTGTAAAGCCATCCCATCATGATACTCCTACGTATGTCATTCCCGAATCGGAAAACAGCCCTTAGACCAGCCACGGAGCCGGTTTAACTGATCTTCTAGGCAAGTTTCAGTGTTCGAAAATAAGATTAACGTGCCCTGAAGCACCTGGCAGCGAAACTTGATTCATTATATATCCCCACCACACAGCCAACTGAAATTCGACCTTAAAAGGAGGATCATTATCGGATGTAGGCCTTAAGAGGATCCAGTCGCGAACTTCGTCTTGGAATCTAATTATGATATGTTTTCCTGCATCATGTCGCGCGTAGGTTTCCGGGTGGAACAGTCGAACTATTTCCGAGGACAATAGAGCCATTAATACTCGGTGGTTCGTTCCGGATGGACTGATGCTTATCCAATAGGCGGAATCAGGATGGCCACTTGCAGTTCTCAGATTCATGGCATTGAATTCTAAAAAGTTTCGCCTGATTTTCTCATGGAAGGACATGATGTCAAGGAAGACTTCTGTAGTGAACTTTTCTATGGGCAAATGGAACTTGGTAAAGTCCAAGATCCACTGGGCATCATTAGAAAAAGTAAGTTGGACATCTGTAGTATGGGTCAATGATTCCACAAAGACTCCTCCTATGCTGTCCTTCAGGGTCAAGTCTGTACAAGCATACCGAGCCAGAGCAGCGTTAAGAACTTCGGCAGGCATCTCATTGGTGGCAAGGTGGTAAAGCATGGTATTTGGGACTCCCTTGAATACTGAATAGAATACGGATGATGTTGAGATGAAATTCTCGAGGCTTTTCCATTCAAGTAGAACCATTATCTCTTGGATTGTTTCTACTGGGAGGTTCCCGAACGACCCTGCTGCTGAGCCCTGGTTAACATTCAGATGCTCCATTGTCACAGCGATCCTTTTGCATTTACTTGAATGGCAGAAGAGTGCTAGGAATGATACAAACCCGAGTCAGCATAGTCATATCTAAACCAATATACTCTCAAGAATAGACGAGATAGGATCGCCATTAATACACATGAGGCTGAAACAAATTGTTTATCACTAATTTACAAAGCCTTTGAGAATATCAAAGCCTATTGTTACGCCCCCATGAGTATTTTATTTAACTGCCGTTTTGGAAATTTGTTACAAACTTACAACATTTATCGTGAAGCATACAGTTAAGGCACCAATGACCTGTTTGGCAACATAAGGACCCAAAAACTTTTTCTGTTACAAAGATGGGTATCTCTTATATACAAAGGACACCCAGCGCATTCCAAGACCCGCACTCTATGAGTTATTGTCACCCTTAGCTCGGAGGGTGTAAATATGAATTCACACCTCCCCTACAACCTGGTGGAACCACTTGTAAAATCTTTAACCACTGTCAACGTAATTATTTTGGCAAACAATCCGAGGTAGGGCTAATGATGATCACTGAAATCGTGAGCAAGATTGTAAAAAGCACCTAAATCATCTATTGGTTACACGGCGGCGTGATCATGAGCTCTTTCCCCACCTTATATACAATCCTAGCAATATGATCTTGCTTCGAATAGACTTAATATATGCGTTACAACCCACTACCAAAACGCCGAGTGTATATATGACTCGCAACCTTGAAATACGCATTTAACCTGGGTTGACCTGATGCGTCACTGCCTATCATACCGCCTTGCCTCTATTTCCGCGTCCTCGCCCTCTAGAATTGGAACTGGGTCCCGGCTCCGTTGCCTTGGCCGTACCAATATTATTACCTCCGTTGTTATTAGCTCGGTTGCTGTTACCCCCTCTTGACTTATTATTGCGGTTACTTCTTCGGTTATTACTATTGTCCTTCTTCTTTTCTTTACCTTCTTCACGTGCTGTCCGTCTTGCCTCTTCTTCTTGCATTCGTCGGCTCTCCTGATCCCACCATTCCTGGAACGCCTGCTCTTGTTGGATTTCCTGGAGGCTGCGTTTGGCAACTGCCTCCCGCACAATTTCCTGCTCGCGCCGCTGTTCTCCAATAATATCGGCTAGACCTAGGCCCATCTCCTGTTCTGGCTTGGGCGCACGTTTAATGTAAGACTTTGAGTGCGGTGTGAGTTGGGAATTGGACTGGGCGGTGGTCATAGATGCTTGTGACCCATTATTGGACTTCTGACCAGGAAATCTAGTATCTGGAGAGGCTGTGCGTCGTGGTATGGACTTGCTCGACGATGCCTCAGCAGCCAGAAGCGGCTTTGGCCTCAGTGGACCCGCCGATGACCCTGCAGGATATTCTGAAATACCCGTCATGGATATCTTCGAGGCTGGATGGCTATTTTGCCAAGGCGAGTCTTTCTTTGCACCAGCTTTTGTCCATGGCGACTGTGATTGTTGGGATTGAGACTCCTGGCGGGCTACTTGCTCCGCTTGCTGTTGTAGTTGTCTTTTCCTTTCCTTCTGAGACATTTTCTGTGGAGTGGCTTTGCTACTTGCTTCTCTTTTTTCAGCTGCTAATTCGGCGGATAATGCTGAATGCGCTGGCCGAGACCCTGACAACACCTCTCGCAAGTCTAGCCGGGAAGTTGGTAGGGATGATGGGCCCCATGGGTTACCTCCTGACGGCGCGCGTCTTGTAAGACCATCCTGCATTACTTCAGGGGTAGGATTTGGTCTTGATGCCGACGCTGGCGTACCAGTTTTTGGTGTCATGTGATCCCCGACAAGCTTTCCTTTAGAATCTTTCCAAGGGCTAGCAAGCGTGGATAATTGGTCTATCTCGTTTTGCTCCCTAAGCTGTGATGGTTGGGGGCTTGGAGAAACGGGAGCCGTGGCACCAGGTGACCCTTCCTCGTCCATAGCGAAAATGAGGTCTGCGTGCGAATCTCTCGGCCGGAGCTCAGGGGTAAAGGGCTCATTCCGAACCACCTTCGACTTCCTTCTACTCCGGTCTATGATCGGTGTAACACTAGTAGGTTCATCTAAGCTCCCAACACGAGATTTGAACGACGTGGATAACTTTCTTTCGTCTTCTTTATGGGTAATTTTATAGGCCATTTCTTTCACACGTCTCTGCCTCTCTTCGTCAATGTCCTGTGCTAATTCGGGATGACGTTCGTGGAGGAGTAAGTCGGCTCTCCCACTTCGCGCAAACGGACACCGAGCTAGCTGGTTGTCCCTGACAACTTCATCAAGCTCTAATAGAAGGTCTTCATCGAGATCGTCAAGTAGACTATTCTCATGTTAGTATCATTAATTTTTCTAACTAATCGAGTAACCCAGCCAGTGATATGGCCTAAAGACCCCTAAACCGCGAGACCGCGAGATTAATGCCGAAGAATATTTCCGATTCCCAAAAGAAATTTTTCAAAAGGGGTTTGATACTCCGTTGTAGGATTACATTACTTACTGGTTTTCAAGCATCGATTCCATTTGGAGACAGATGTATTCCAATCCCTTATCCTTGAACTCGGTAACCGAACAGGGGCTGATGATATTAAGTAGATTCGAAATATTTCGCGTATTGACTGCTGGCAAATTAATATTTCCCTTCAAGGCAGTAAAGGAGCGGAACGGAGCTTACCGAAGCGGCCAATAACCTTCTGGCAGATTTGTGATAGACGATCGAGCATGAGCTCGTTAGCAATGCCCATAACATCCATAACTAATTCGGAGAAATCATCCAGATTTTCCGCGACGACCTCATCGAAAAGTTCTTCCCCAATATCGGCATAAAGATGCTGAAGCACGTAATGGAATGCTTCTGGATCCATGTGCTTCAAATCGATTTTGATATAGTCGTAATCTGTCTGTGCTGCACGGCGACTCTGTAACCACATGCCACGGGAGCGACCCTTGAAAAGACCTTGGAACCATGGACATCTTTGGCAAAGTAAGTCGCTATGGACGAGGATCTCATCTCCTTCGAGTTCCAGAAGGGCATCACCGTCTTCAAAAAAGGCCGTGTCCTCGATCGCTTTCTTAAAATCCTTATTCATAGAACGCGACGGTGAGCTCTGGACCCTAACGGCAGCCTCTAAATCGGCCATGCCAAGCCCAGTAGCTAGCTTCATAAGTTCTGTACGGATTTGACGGTATCTGTAGGCCAGGGGTTTGGATTGCCGCGTAAAATTCCAGGCGGGAATAACTCTGTCGCGGTATATATAAGTGATGAGGTTCATCAGGGTAATTATATCAACACTTCCGGTAAATTCTATAATGACAACGCTATTATCTTCGCTGATTTTAAGGAGATCCGAAACCTCGTAAATTCCAATGTCTCTGAATTGCTGTAATCCGGCTCTTAGTAACGGACTCCTCGCGGACAAGAGCCACGAATGTACCGGGATCGCTAACTCTGGAAATGCAGCGGCACGAATTACCATACCAAGACTATCGTGGTTGAAATGCCAATTGTTAAGATGTGCTTGGAGGTCATCTTCAAGGTCAGTCGAAGTCAGCACCTCGTATGCCAGCGTGTCTACGCGGCCTTTCAACACATCCGGGTCTTGGAATTTCCAAGTATCTTTATTTTCCCGCGTCCTAGTATTCAAAGCCCTAAATCCAGAGAGGGGAAATAAGGGAGCAATGTCCTGCCATAACGTTGGGTTATCTATCTCAAGTTGTTCCCTTGTCACGTCACAGTCCTTCCGCACTGCAGCGTAAGCACCGAAAGCAGAACTTCTAACAGCAACAATATCCGTAATATAAGGGACGCGTTGGAATTTAAAGTCTTTGCGCTTATTAGGGTCTGCTGCGCCGGGTACTTTAGTATCTTTTGCTTTTGTTCGCTTAATACGACGCCAGACTGCCCCGGACTGAGTAGAGATCATAACCGAACCATTTTCCCCAACGCTAACGGACCTGACACCATCTTTTTTAGAGCTCCAAATGCATTGCGGTGTTGTTACTGCATCCTTGATTTTGGAAGGATTGGTTGTGGATGCGGCCGACCGATTGCCATCGTATTTGTGATTGACTATCATCGTAAAAAGGTCACCATTACCTGTGACTGCAGCGATGGTGTCCCCGCCTGATGTGATTTGATAAACCTCACGACGACCAGGGTCACGACGGGAAGACATAGATAATTGTACCGAGCGTTGGAGCGGCGAACTTGTAAAGGGATCAAACGTGGGGAACTTGATCATATTATACCCGTAACTTGTAAAGACACATACGGTATGATCCTCAAATAGACAAGACGTTGCTTTCTCGATAGCCGAGACCATCACAATTGATGAGTGGTTCGAAAGAAGGGTTGCGGCCACTTTCCTAGGGACTGCCTGAACCTCGAGGGACCTAGAATCCGCATCCATTAGTGCAAGCTGGCCAACATTTTTTCCCCAGCAAAATAAGGAAGACCCCGTGTGCGCTACAGAATGAATAGCTGAGGCTGCTGCCCCGAGTATTATTTCCTTCTTCAGCGGGCCGAATACTTGGCGAGGTGCTGTACTAATCGGCTCTTCGTCAGGTGTTGCCGGTGCAGGTAGAGGAATTCCGAGTTGTGAATACGTATTTGAACCCCAAGTCCAAAGCTCTCCGGTGCTGGTCACGGCTAATGAATGATTTTGGCCTAGTGATATTTGAATGACCTTCTTGTCAGACAGGCCACCCTGAACAGGCATGAAACTGAACCTAGTACTCTCGTCCCCGAGACCAAGGCGGCCACCGCGCCCGATGCCACAGACATACAGATTAGAGATAGGATCGGTTGTGAGGACAGCGCTATGTAACTTGGAGAGCACTACGTCCTGGATTATTAATGGACGGTTCTGGATTAGAACTGGGAGCTGTGACAAATCGTGAGGCATTGAATCCTCCATACTTGACTTGAGCTTTCTTTCCTCAAGATACTGGTTATAGAAATAATGGATTAAATGGTCTGGGCGTTTCAAGGAAATACGCTCTGGGAATTGTCGATCATCTTCATCACCAAGGCCAAGGGAAAAATTATTGTTGCTACCAAACGTGAAGACTTCCTCGCCGAGGGCAACAGATTTCCCATGGTGTCTGTGCGAATCGTCAGCAAGAAATGCGACCTCAAAGCTAGTTAAACGCCTTCCTACCTCGCGTCTTCGGCCGTCGAACCCTCATCGCTATCTGATTCGTCATCTTCTAGGCTCGCACGCTCTTCTGAGACCTTTAAAGTCCGCAAAGCGATACTGGCGTTGTAGACGTCGAAAGGGCTATTTCCTTCATGATCCTTCGTCTTGATCAGCTGCCCGACCCTCGTAGCAGTAGCTCCACCGAGGGAACTTGTTAAATCGTTACGCTCTTTGTCAAGTAGCAACCGCGCAATCGAAATATTTCCATTATACAATGCTCTATGCAGGGCATTCCAACCACTCTCGTAGTCCTGAACATAAATATCGATTGCGGGATGGTTAAGAAGAGCTTCGACAAAGACAACGGCGTTCGAAGAAGTTGATGAAGCGGCTCGAAGTAAAACAGTTAGACCCGAGTAGTCACGGCTATTAATTTCACCCTTTCCAAGATTGCTCCCGGCGTTCTTGGGAGCGACTACGGAAACGCCAAGACCGGAAGCTTTGCGCGACTTGGCAGAGGTTCGTGGGGAACTTCCGAATGCGCCAGGACTACCTACTCCCGAACCCGAACCCTTGGATGAGTTCTGGGAATAGCCGGCCGGAGCCAGTAGCCGACAGAATTTGTCGACATCATTTTCCCAGTAAAATTTCCAAAGTAGATGACTCATGTGTATATTATAACGTGTCGTTCAAAGCACTTCAAATTGCACCTCGCTGTGAGTCTCGAAGGATCACGGCCTGTTTAAAGGTGCGATTAGAAGCGCTTCGACTTGACGAGATGTTTGGAGGGGTTATCCCGCTGCGAATTATTACCCAGAACTCGAGTTATAGAAACGTATGCGCAGATTCTAGCTTTGAGGATCGACACAGGAAACTACGAAGAGGCGAATCAGCGGAAGCGTTAGATTCGAATTCCAACTTGGACTTTGATTCAGTCGATCGAGGTGCGTCGAATGGGGTATTGCGCTTTGGGCGTAGATGAACGAGAATGGTATCGATTTCGATTGTATCCTACCTGGGGCAGTCAGGGGTATATTCGATTGATAGTACGTTGCTTTGTTAAAGGAGTTGTCACTGAAATATATAATTAACAACACACTTCGTGGAAAATTTAATTTTTTGGGTGGTTTAATATCTCACGAAGATGGGAACTTATAAGAGTATGTGTCATAATGATGGAAGATGGGAATTCCAAGATCACAAGGCGAAGATAGGAAGATAGGAAGATAGGAAGGGTCGGGGGATGAATACGTAGGTACATAGGTACCTAGCTATCTTACCTCCATAACCCTTGCCTATCTGCGATTTGTGCGCAAACCCCGCGACGCTACCACGCTACCACGCCACCACGCTACAGAAAGCCCGGACCACGAGAGATATTATTAGGTTTTAACCAATCATAACTCGATTCGAAAGGGCATGGCAAATCCTCAAGGCAGTGAGTCCAACAATCTTAGGTACCTACCTACACGTGTAGGTAGGTGCGATTGAGATATCTAATAGGTACCTACTTTAACCTAACCTAGTAGCTTGTATTGTATAAGCACGTAAAGCCCTTGGGTCTAGGATAATTTGATCCAACCCCTATTGCACGCACACATTTAAAAATATTTTGAACCCTTCCCGCAAATAAGATATTCATGAATCAAGATTGGTAAATTTAACAATCAAAACCGCAAACTATAGGTACTTTTGGTCAACTGTTGGCCGTTGCTCACTCACACCTCTGCAAGGCATTGGATGGAGTGGAGTTCTTATGCACCCCCAACGAAATCTCCAGCATACATAAGCTCTAATTTTCGCCATATTAAGCACCTATAAACAAACAAGTAATTGTAACAAGTCTCAGCTGAGTTATAAGGCTACAAATAGGAATCTACGCCGAAGATCAACTTGGCGTAGCTACCTCTATTAATAAACGGTAAGGATTATTTTGCTCAAGTGTATTAATAGATAAGTAGGTAGGAAAATATCGAACTATTTTTCAGTCGTTCTCTTGTTAGGTTAGGTACTGAATTCGGCTTCGTAAAGCTCAATAATAGCTACCTACGTACGCATAACTTATTAATACATCTTCATACGACTACTTATTATACTATCAACTTCAAGCCCCTTAAATAGTCATTGACCTATTTAATACACATCTTCTAAGTACTAACCCAGAAAAGAATGATTTTATGACTGACGACATAAAAGCTATAAACTGAGTTATCGCAGCGGATGAATACAAGATGACTTTATAACAACGCCACACGAGCGCTAATGAAATTGAAGGTAATAAAGTTGAAAAATGCCTGCATTTATTAGGTACTAGAAGTTCGGCGTTGCTGCAGAAGGTATTGTACACAGCTGCAGGCAACTGTTGCTACCTGGCAGCCTGGCTACCCTTTTTTCTTAGACTCTCTCTCACTAGGTCCCTGGTGCCAGGAGGTACCTAGATACATGTGGGGTTCATCGATAACTCCGATCCGGCGGGCGATAATAGCGTTCTGGGGTTAGCGGGATGCAGGCACCTTAGTGATGCGCCGCCATCGCAAATTATAATTCGAATTTGGATTTCTCGTCAGATCTAAATAACCGTCGGTACCCGCGAAATATATGTACATCTTTACCAAACATATATTTCTTCTACCTTCAATTGAGTTTGACCACGAGTCTTTGGCCATCTTCTGAAAGCCCGAGAGGTCATATTCGCCAAGATGTCGCAAGATAAACCCCTTCCCTTCATATATACTTTTGCTGCAGGTCCGTCGCATCCTAAATAATGACTTATTATCATCTCTATCGATGATCATGCCACATGGACTAACAACTTTAATATAGGTGCTGTCGCCGGCATCTCCGAGGCAAGTGATCAGTTGGGGGGGCTCTTGCGCATAAATAGTAAACAATGGGCTAACTTTCCGCTTTCTTTCAGATTCTGACCATGTATACAATGCCATACCCCCGCTTGAGTCTGTCGTTGTCGCGTGCGCATCGTTGACGTAGACTAGGTACCCTCTAGACGTTGTTAAGACTCGAGTGTGAGCAGCAATAAACACCTACAGATTGTACGCCCGAAACTTACAACAGAATAGGCAACTTCAGACCGGCAAGGGAACCAGTGCGGACTCGTACAATGGCATGCTGGACTGTTTCCAGAAGATTGTTCGCAATGAAGGGTATGGTGACAATGTCGATTCAAAATGCAAAACCTTGAGGCTCACCCGAAGCACAGATTTTCGAGATTATATAGGGGTATCACAGCTCCTATTCTGATGGAAGCCCCGAAGCGTGCCATCAAGTTTGCAGCCAACGACGAATGGGGCAAGTTTTACCGCAAAGCCTTCGGTGCTGAGAAGATGAACCAATCATTATCGATTTTAACGGGTGCCTCGGCTGGAGCTACCGAATCCTTCGTTGTCGTGCCCTTTGAGTTGGTCAAGATCAGACTGCAAGATAAGGCTTCCGCAGGTAAATACACAGGCATGATTGATGTCGTTTCCAAGACCATTAGGAACGAGGGCCTTTTGGCCATGTACAACGGTCTTGAAAGCACTATGTGGCGCCACATCCTCTGGAATGCCGGTTACTTTGGCTGCATCTTCCAAGTTAAAGAACTATTACCCAAGGCCGAGACTAAGAAGGGTGAGATCGTTAATGGTCTGATTTCGGGTTCCGTCGGTGGTACGGTTGGTACGATGCTTAACACGCCTATGGATGTCGTCAAGTCGCGTATTCAGAATAGCCCCAAGGTTGCTGGTCAGACTCCTAAGTATAACTGGGCTTGGGGTGCCTGCGCTACTGTGATGAAGGAGGAGGGCTTCGGTGCCTTATACAAGGGTTTCCTACCCAAGGTTCTAAGACTTGGACCGGGAGGCGGTATCCTCTTGGTCGTTTTCACAGGTGTCATGGTAAGTCTCGTCACGTCATTTCCCTAACGTATTCTTTAGATGGGTCCCTAACATGGGCCTATAGGATTTCTTCCGATCTATGAAGGAGGCATAGAACGTCAGAACAAGCTCGATGCTGTATTAGGAAAACTCAGGCATTGGTAGTTCTCTGTTTAATTAGCGACTTGTATATCGGCTGCCATACATGTGTCTATAGATAGCAGAAAAGATACCTAGCATGCTTCTTGCCAAAAAACACTATCGTGACCTGCTAATTTATGTATCCTGGTTTATATCTTACAACACCGGTTTGTGCGTATAAATTCAGGAACCCCCTTGCCGAAATAATCATGGCAATCAACGTCGAACCAAGATCCCAACCCCTCGACTTTATAATAGGCTCTTGACAGCAGCCGCAAAGAATAATCTAGGTAATCTCCTAAGCGGAGCGGTGCAGTACAGCCTCTCCAGTTTATACTCACACAGCAGAAAGGGGAAGCAATAAGAATAGGTAGGTACAAGTTTCACTAGTTACTTTCGAATACCCCCAACCGCCTTCGTATACACACATTGCGATTCGCCGCATTTGTTTCCCAAATATATATCCACCTCATCGCTTACAGGACGCTCTTGTCATTGGAAAGCATCACATCGTCCACCTCATCACAGTAGCCTTTCCAAAATTCATTTCATACATAGGTACCCGTAGGTAGGTGGTAATATTTACATCCTTTCCGATTTAGTTCATCCATTCCATTTCCATCCCAACCGTGACTTCTCTTCTAACTCACTTACAGTCACCTTCTCGTCGATATACAAATGATCCTGTTCTCAGGTGCGTTCCTCCTTCTATCATCCTTATCGTACTTAGCAGCAGTGTCACCTTCTCCGACTGCCTACTCTCATGGCTACTCCCACATACATATCTATTAGCATCCTGACTTATGGTTCAACCTTTTGAGAACCACACCTACCTTATACGACCTTGACATAGTCTACCTACTATCCCCTCACAAGGACATATAATCCAACTTTATTTCCTTTTCCGCCAACTCATCATCCATCTTCCATACTTAGCGCTTAGGTATTGATTATTCAATATTCTCCTCTCACACTCGCCCTCGGTCCTCTTACACTGATCCACTCCAGTACGCATCTACCCAAACTTGAACACAAACCTAACACTAACGCTAAATTATCTACCTCATCCTCGTACCCTATCATCTCACCCATCGATCACGACTCGATCATCGAAGCCATCTAATGTCATAAGCTGCTGTGATCCAACCGCTACTTCCATCCTGAGCCCGTCACTTTCGTCAATCTCGCCTGCCACCTCATACACATCTGGCACCTTCTCTTCTATTGAATGAATTCATCTGATACTCGCTCCTACCTAACTATCAACTATAGAGTCCTCAACATTAGGAAGACAATGCTCTTTCTTAGTACCCTTTTCCTGCTATAATACTTCATTCAACCACGGTAGAGCATCATTTGCCTACTCACTTATAACTGCCTATCCCACGGAACTAAAGTCAATATGCCACCCATTCAATCCCATATTGACGAGAGTGATAGCGATGAACATGAAGCAGGGGAAGAATTGGAAGGTTCCGCTAGCGGTGATCCATCCACAAACCCTGACCAAGATAAGCCGGCAGAGGACGACGAAAATGGAGAGGGAACCACGGGTGGTGGCGGTAAGAACCTATCAATCATCCCAAGGGATGCATTTCTAATTCATCGCAGATGACAGCTCAGTCCCGCCTAGCATTGTCGAAAAAATAAAGGAAGCAGAATTCGACGAAACGCGCTATGGCCACAACTACAACCTACTCAAAGAGGCGTACGATCGTCAGCATATATGTATAAACTTTCTAGTAGAGGACATTGAAAGCAAGCAGAAAGAGATCAAAAATCTCAAAAAAGAAAACAACAAGAACAAAATAAAAATCAAAGAACTGGAAAATAAACTTGCTGGTATTCGTGAGCCTCCCGAGGTAAGTACTCTCACATAACTTTTGCCGAGTACGAAAACCTACTCATACTCATATAGCCATGGAGCCATCTGCTAAGACGGCACCTTAAAACCGGAGGTATTTCTTATAGCTGGGTCTATCGCGAGTGCTGCAAGCAGGAGAATATGTCCACGAAGCTCGAGAAATTTCACCCGGACTTTACTCTTCAGGAGAGCGCACCTCTAGAAATAATCCAACTAGAAGGGAATCAGGTACCAGAAGATCAATCAGGAGATCAATCAGAAGATCTATCAGAAGATCTATCAGAAGATGAAGAAATTCAGAGCGAGGCGCCGGAAGGAGTATGCGGCGGAAGCAGTCCTCCAGCCGGGTCGGCCGTTTCCCCGTTGCCCTACAAGTTTCCATTCCATAGGCTCCCTTTGGGGGCCCAGGAGAAAATTTTCAGGAAAGTATTCGTCAAAAAAGACATCATCCATTGCCTCTCTCGCTTAGATCCTTTCACTGCGCCCGCTGATTTCCCTGATCGTGATGTTGAAGGCGAAAGCCAACTGCCAACAAGATTTCATTTCGGTACGTCTCCCTGCCAAATCAATCGAGCTCGCAAACCGAACGACGTACTTAGTCCGCTTCTGGTGTGTAAACGATGGTATTTCATTGGCGTTCATGCTTTCTATGGTGCGAATACATTTGCGTTCAGCTCGCTGGGAGAATGGCACCGTTTTTGCAACGGTATCGACCTCGCACGCGTCCAGCGGTTGGTGAACGTCGAAATAATGTGGCATGGATCTTTAATGCCTAGGAACGAGACTCGGTTCTCGCAACGCACGCTTGGGCTCTGCTGGTTTACTCAAACCAGACGCCTTCGAACACTAGTTGTTCACATAGAAGAATGTGCGAAAAGCCGCGCGAGAAGGAAGTACGAGATTCAACCAAATAACTCTGATGACGAAGATGAATCCGGCAATGATGTGCCTGATGAGGAATTAAGTATGTTCGCGCTCATGGCCCGTCACACGCTTAGACAACCCAACTACCGCCTGTACAGGTCAATGCGGACAACCCACGGGATGGATTATCTCTACCAACTACGAGGCATGCATTGGATTCGTTTCCAAGAAAGATTCGGTTTAGATCACCGCCAATCGATTCGAGATTTGTCGTTTGTCAAAGATCTAAACACTGTCGTGACAATGCCAAAACAAAACCGCGATGCACAATTGAGCCGCCTGGAGAACCTGGCACCATTGACAGGCTTAGGTGACTACATTCCCTCCGAAGATGAATTATGTATCATCGAACAGTTTTATAACGAAGAGGCGATGGAAGATTCAGTAGCAGGCTCTGAAACGAGCGGATCGGTCAACGGGGCGTTCAGCGATGCCGCGTCATGGAATGGCACCGATATAGACGACTCGGATAACGACGACAACGGCGATGGTAGCCGCCATCGTAATATTCCGCGGGATGGACAAGGTCTTGGTTCGGGAAACTCCCGCAGGGTCCCAGTTATAGAGATAGATAGCGATTCTAGCGCAGGTACCGAGCCTCACGATAGTGATGACGACGGTGACGACGGTGACGACGCCGGCAGCCCCGGTCCACAGCCCGAACCACAGAATGCTACTGTCAACTCGTTATTTGGGAGCTCGCAGCAGCGTAACGACCAGACGCGAGGTGAAGTAAACGATGGGATGGACGTCGATGACGACCGAAGTTCTAATTTATTTGTTTCCTCCGGTTCAGGTCCAGGAACCCTTCCGCTGGACCAAACGAAGATTAGCAGGGAATCGGTGCCCCTTGCCAGCCCCGACCCAGAAACCACGACCGTCAAATCGGAGACGAACTCCGACAATGACGGTGATACGTATAGCAGGGAGGAGACACCCCCGGACAGCGACGACGACGACGACGACGATAATTTCCCCTATCCTGGCCCTGGTGGCATCCCTACCTCACCTGCGCGAATAAGCAAGGGTAGGGGACACCTCGAGAATAAGAAACGCGTAGCGAAGCGTCGTAAACTACAGTGAGCGATCCCAACGAGGTTCATATAAGTCCCTTTCTTTTACGTCTTTTTTTCAGACTTACCTCTATCTCCTATCTCTGCTTTCCAAGACAGATAGCTATACATTTCTCCGTTTCGACTCTGTAATGCAAGATTCGATTCGAACACACCAAAGTTGGTTTCTCAATGTCAGATCAGGCAGGTAAGAGATAAGCAGCTTGGTCAAAGTTTGAGCAGTTCAGGTGATTTACAGCCCATTCCAAGTATCCACGAAAGATATATATACAGTGTCTAGTTTCGTATCTACCCGAATTCTCACACCTCGTATCTACCGGGTATTTAACCTGCTGGCCAGCCAAACTGCACATATCTAACTTCAAATATATTTTGCGCGCTACAAGGTAGTTGGGTGCATAGACACTGCGAATACGCGGGTTAGCTTGAGAGATGGTAAACCCGAGATTCCTAAATGAACATGTTTGGCGAAAAATGGGATTGGGGCACCATAGGGGTACGCAGATCGTTCGACGATGAGAATGCGCGTATTTAGGGTCGTTGAAGCTATACAATCAATGAAATTCCGCTATGCACTTTTAATTTGCTTAGTAGTCTTCGTAGTCTACTAACATGGTATCTCAGGTAGTAAGAAACTAATCAAACACAACCTTGCGGCCCTGAAATTCGATCTTTTGACCTTCTTCCTTGGCCTTCTTAGCTGCAGCCCAGCTAGGGTGCAAGGGGCCCGTATCATCTCTCTTAGGCACTGCTTTTGGTTTCGGTTTATCTGCCGCGAAGTCCCGCTCGCCGGTTTGCTCACGACCACCTTGGAGTTGCTGCTGGCGCTCGGGGTGGATGTGCTTGTTATCGAAGGGGTTCCGGATGCCCTTCTTCCAAGGCTTGTTAGACCCCTCTTCATCCCCTACAGCACCCCGCCTCATATCCCAACCATAATCTCTTCCCGCCTTGGCCTTCTCCTGCTGTTTTTGCACGTGCTTGGCTTTCTCTTTATATTTCTTCTCCCAGATAGCTTGGCGTGCTCGTTGGCCCCGCCGATTCTTGCGCGCGGGCGCGAGATCGAGATCCGAAGCTTCGGACTCGGAGCCCGATATGTAGCCTCCCATTAATGTAGGTAAGAATGCTGAGTTGCCAGCTTTTATAGCGGTCGATTTGGCGACTTTTGTTCTCTT
Source organism: Daldinia sp. FL1419 (assembly GCA_025201765.1). Lineage (NCBI taxonomy): Eukaryota > Fungi > Ascomycota > Sordariomycetes > Xylariales > Hypoxylaceae > Daldinia > Daldinia sp. FL1419. The sequence continues at coordinate 192,913 of MU623370.1, forward strand.
GGGTGGTGGCGATGCGGATGCGGAGATTCGACTGTCTGCATCTTCTTCCTCTTCCTCTTCTTCATCCGACTTAGATGATCCGGCTGAAGATATGGATATGTCGTCAACAGGGGCTTTTCGTAGCGATTTAGCCCTACTATCCGCGACGAATTCCTCTTCCTCGCTCCCGCCACCGTTATCCGATTCGTCCTCATCGCTAGAAGAACCGGCTACGAAATCATCGTACCGCGACCAGGCTCGTTCCTCGGCGTCGCTATCGGAAAATCCTTCGAACGGTTGATCATCTGCAGCCTCGTCATCCTCATCGCTGTCGAGTTCCCCATTATCTTCTGCGGCTTTCTCCTGCTTCCTCTTTAGGAGTACTAATCCTGGCTCTTCCTCTTCCGTACCAGACTCTTCTTCTTCTTCGTATTCCTTCTTTTTCGTATTCTTAGCTGCTATTGGGTTTTTATCCCGATCATCGGCCTGGTCTTCCTCATTAGTCCTGTCCTCCTTTTTCTCCTTCTTGTTTTTGCTTTTCTTCATTTTCTCTGGCATAGGTACTCTTAGCGCAATGCATGTGCCCATGATAGCCTCCTCGATAACGTCACGAATCTGCTTGCGGTTGCATAGCGCACTCGTTACATTGTGTAGCGCAGTCTTTTCCTCTTCAGATAGCCCCTCAGGCTTCGGTATGGGTTTAATAATGTCGGCGGGTATCTTTGGGGATTCGGCCACACCCTTGATTTTGAGGAGCGACGAGCATAGGTGCGCGTGCGCGGCCTGTTGGAGATCGAGACTCTGGCGACAAAGTTATGTTAGTATCGAGTTCAGTTTGGACGTGGCCTTGTCGCATTTCTTCTGTGTGGTGTGATGCCTTGCATATAGAAAGCAGCCATACCTTTAACACAGCAATCTCTCTCTCAAGTCTCGCCGTCTTGTCTGGGTCATTCTGGGCTTCACGAATGCGCTTGCTCAATCGTTGGCGCTCGAATCCCTTTGCGGTCTTCATACCACGCGCCAACTCCTTGTGCCATTGCGAAAGCTTCTCTTCGAGGCTAGGCTCGTGATTTCGTTTCCGCTTCGGCATATTGAACAATATGTTAATTTTATGTTTTAGTTACAAGCCAACTGATAAATTCGTATTATGTACGTAAAACTCGAAATTTTTGTAAATATAAAGCCCGTTATATGAATATCTACCTACCTTTAACTAAGTACCCCTTTATGAAGATAGATAGGTACCTAGGTAATGCATTATCCGTGCATTGATATTTATCGAACTTTAATCTTTTCCGTTAGAATTTCAAGACCTTCTTATCTTAGCGAGCTTAGACCAGAATTTTTGTCAGCCACCACAGCCACCCCAGTTTGGTCTGTGCAGATGTATCTGTGGGGCTGTGCGTGTTGTACGAAAAATTCAAATCTAAGGCGCGTGCGTAATATTTTAAGTTAGCTTTTTATAAAGTTATATAGAAATAATAAAAATTATATTTGAAAATAATTAATAATTAAATAATAAAAATAGATATTTTTAATATTTAAACGGTTGGAGGTAGTAATAGTTAATATAAAACCTTGTATTTAATTTTTATATATTGTAATAAAAGAATAAGAATGTTATGTGTAATTAGAATCTTTTAAGTATCCCTTATAAACCACCCTTATTAAGCGATAACGAAGCAACGAAAAGTTTTATTCAATTTATATAAGCTATAAGGACTAGTGATAGGTATTTTAAAGCCTGTTAGTATTTTTCTTAATTTTTTTATTATAATATTGAGGTATTATTGAATTTAAAGGGTAAAAATGCGTGTTTTATTACTATTTTTATTAAGTAATAATAAAGTAATGAAAGATTTTATTTATTTTATATAAATAGTAAAGGTTAATAATAAATATTTTAAAATTTGTTAATATTTTTTTTAATTTCTCTATTATAATATTAATATATTATTGAGTTCGAAGGATAAAAATCATGTATTTTACCTTTAAATCCATATAACATTTAGTAATAATATAATTAATAATACTTTAATTAATCCCAAATTTTGTTAATAATTTAAAAATAACCTTTTTTAACCTTTAGTATGTTTGCTAACCTTAAGTACATTTATATTGTTATTTAAAAACTTAATTTTTAATACTATTTAAATTAATAAATAAATATATTATAATATGTAACTATAAACTTAAAATATACCTCCTAAACCTAAAATTGATGCAGTACTTAAACTAAATTTATTTAAAATTCAAACGCGTAGTTCACATTATTTAAATGTATAATTTGCGTAAGATAATTGGGTTAAGGATAAATGTAAATAATTTGAAATTAGGATTTAGGATTTTTGGAATATATTAATAAATAATTTAAAAATATTAATTATACCTTACAAGTTAAAAAAGTAAATTAACTTTGTATTAAATATTTAAATTTATTAATAAAATAAATTTTAATAATTATTTTAATTTTTATAATTTTTATTATAAGAAGTTTATATATAAACAATCACGTTCATACCTCAAACTAAAAGATAGTTTTACGTGGAAGTGATATATTAGGGATCTAATTAACTAAAAAGTGCAGTGGCGCAAAAATATAAAACAAAACCGTCCTCCTAGTCTGAGCCCCACTAAGATAAAGACCTTCATCTCCTAAGATCTTTCCTCTCTATTTTATTACCTGGGTATTCTAGCACACCTATAACATAGTGAAGTTATTTTGGGGTTGAGCTACCCTACGCTGTCCAAGTATTTCTTTACTTTACACCTAATATGCCACTTTTAAGTGAAAATGTGCATACCCCAGTAATCGATAGTGCTAATTATAAGCTACCTACCTGCCTACCTAACCTAGGTACCTACAAAATGTATCTGATGGCCACCCGAGGGTGAGAACCTTAGTTAATAATACGCCATCTCATTGTACTTAATCTAACCTAAAGGCACGTCGCGTCGTTGGGATCCACTGAGGGGTGGGGAGATATAATCATCAGTAAGACAGCGGGGGAACATTACCTATTCTATGTTACTATCCCATCTAGTAATTATTTGTCGGGAGTCAAGAATGATAAGTTTCATATCAAGTAACTAGGTACCTAATAACTCATAACGAGATACCAATTCTTGTTACTCGAGCGAAGCAAAACGCTCAACGACTTACCTAGGTTAGGTTAAAGCAACTCATCTACAAGACTAATAATAAGGGCTAATAAGAGCGGGTATGTAAGATATCATTCGCCCCAATTACTCCATTAGAATTGTTCGAGAATCTAATGTCGAAAGGAAACAAACTATAGAACAGTTGCAATGGCGGCTTCACAGTTGACACTATCCGCACTTGGCGCAGAAAGCTTGTTTAACGCCAACGACATCGTGGCTGTTGTTACAGGTGGCGGCACAGGTATATGATAAGGCCCAGGCTGTATATTACACGCGTACAAACTCTACTAATAAACCTACCCTAGGTATCGGGCTTATGATAGCTAAGGCTCTAGCTGTCAATGGTGCTTCTAAGGTATTTATCTTAGGGCGACGTCCCGAAATCTTGAAGCAGGCTGCAGAACAGATCGGTACCGGAAATGTTATTCCGGTCACTTGCGATGTGACGTCCAAAGAGTCTCTGCAGTCAGCAACAACACATATCCAGCAGGATGTCGGTTTCGTCAACCTGCTTGTCTGCAATTCGGGTATCGGCGGTCCATATGGGAACCGGCCCAGGCCCGAGACCACCTTGGATGAATTCGTGGAGGCCAATTTGTCCGTACCTATCGAGGATTATACCAACACGTTTGCTGTCAATACGAGCGCCGTATGGTACACCACTATGTCATTCCTAAAGCTCTTAGATGCTGGCAACAAGAAGGGCAACGTGGAGCAGAGAAGTCAAGTAATCGCTGTAAGCAGCATCGGCGGCTTTAATAAGATAAACACTGGCGGGTTCGCCTATGGTCAAAGCAAGGCCGCCTGTACACATCTTATTAAGCAACTAAGTGTGTCGCTTCCACAGTGGAATATCAGGGCCAACGTCATATGTCCTGGCCGTAAGTCATTTGAAATGTTCCTTGGCCTGTGCTAATCGATACATAGTTTACCCGAGCGAGATGTCTGCCCCAATAATCGAGAAAGGAGGAATCGGGAAAGACATGGTGCCTCTTGAACGAGCTGGAGATGAGAAGGATATGGCGGGTGCTATCCTCTACCTCGCTTCTAGGGCTGGAGCCTACTGTAATGGCACCGTTTTAGTGACAGATGGAGGCAGGTTGACTACATTCCCATCTACTTTTTAAGGTGAGGTGGATAAGATGGTACTTTGAGGCTCGAGGTGACGGCCCAGGACCCTAACAGTGTTTTCGTCTCGTTAGTAGAAGCTCTATGTCGTATTAAAAATCAAACGCATTTCTTTCGAGGCCGTCCAAACGGACAAAAGAAAGCAGATGTGCACAGCCCCTTTTCGATGAAAGTGGATAAAGATGATAAATAGGGGCGGGAAGTCCCGGTAATTGTCGTTGCGTTTGCCCGGTCATCCGAGCCGAGGACGGTTTTTTTTAAAAAAAAAATAATACCCGAGGTGACTCACCTCAGACTAGTTACTGACAATATGTAACTGGCCAATTGTGACCTCGAAAAAAAATGAGATCATCGGTAGTCGATTTCTAGATCCCGGGAACGCTTCCTGGAAACCTGGCTAGTCTACTAGAGCCGATTCACCGCGTAATGGTAGATGAATAAGATGTATGTCAAAGCCGCCTGAAGGGTTCCTGTAACAAGGGTCTTAATGCGATAGTAGTTTGAGCGGAAGTACACATTTAATAAAATGGAATAACTTGTTTTAGCTACCTACCTGACAAATGCCAATCGAAACTGTTTGTAAATGCTTATCAATTCAGTATCCAGAACATAGGTGACACGCTGTTTAGATAGATGAATCAAGGGTGACTCTATTTCGATGATTGGGTACCTATGGCCCGTTGTTGGTGTTAGGCCTTGCCATATAATTCCAGCTATATATATCCCGTAAATAGTAGAAAAACAAACATAGAAGCTCGATGCCCTTAAACTCGCGGCTTCGACCCAATCATTGGTACTCTATTCAAGAAACAAGCGACACTGTGAAAAGCATTAATTTAATAAAACGCGTATAGGCGGTTATAAAAGAATCCCCTATGGCTAACCGGCTATGAACGGCTATCTTCCTAGCCATTTATCGTTGCACTCCTTGTATTCTAGAGGTGGTTGATTCGTACCTAGGTAAGCCCTAGATCGAGATAAATAGACGTGATATTCTTTATTATCCAGAGTATTCGTTGTGATATATGTACGGAATCTCTTAGTTTCCACTCTCTTCGCCGAGTTGTACTACAAATTAGGACTTTATTCTCGTAGCCGGGTTACGCTCTTGTGTTCGAGTAGCTACCGGCTGCTTTCGTGAGACCACAGATCAAGCAGGCCACCTGAGGTAGCTATATTGGAGATACGGATGAAACCATGGAGCAATTGGAGCCGAGACTATTATTCCGACCCGTGACAGCACATGTACCTATTAGACGCGCAGATGTCGCTTGCTAGAAGATTACCTAGCTCATATTAGCTCACATAAGCTTGGCTTCCAGTGGGAGTTACAACACGAAACGAAGTTGGAGTTCTAGATTGGCAGATTGGAGAACAAAGATGCAGCTGTCCTTTTCGGGAGAAGACCTTCCCTGTCTTCATCTGCACGTTTGTACCTATCAGAATCTACTAATTTTTAAGTCGATAGAAACCTCAAGCGAACTGACGTCACCTATGCAATGACTTTTATCATAGCTATTATTTTTGAACATTTGATCAAAACACGCAGTTTTCTCTTAATGGGTACCACATAGTATACCTGTGGTGAATAATAACTTTCCAATAAACGTAGCGTGTAATTTAGGGAGGTATTTCATATCAACAATATACATCGAAGGATACCTAACAAAGGTAACAAAACCAAACTTATTAGATTTCAAAGAAATAAGTTAGCACGTGCTTATCGATAAATAGCTCTCTCTCTTATGTAGTGTAGCCTGTGCTACGTAGGCCAACACGCTAAAATACCTAGTACGCCTGGTACGGTACATGTGCATAGGGACTTTACCCCGCAATCCGACAACTCTCGGGACAAGGGACGAGGATATCACGGCATTCAGATAAGACAAAGGTTCAAACGCCAAATCAAAGAATAGATGAAGTTATTAGATTTTATGGCTACTTCGTCCTGATCGCTCCGAGTATGTCCTAAGTCTACGAGCATATGGGTCAAATATTGAACTCTACCCCCAGCCACCCAAGACAAGACCCTTTTTTTATCTTTTTCCACACGGACTTCCGCAACTTTGACATCAGTTCCAGCCCACATGAATTCCGGTTGAATGGGAACAATGGCGCAGATCTCAGCCATGCAATGCCGAGACCCATCCCACCTAAACTTAAGCTTACGTAGGGTGCCACTTTTGACGTTTACCTAAGTACAGTACCTAATAATAGGGCTTGATAGGTAATAAACTACGTAGCGACGAGAATACTTCGCGAGGGATATGATGGCTTTACTTCTGCCGTTCCTTGTGGCTTATATTGCAATAACGAGCATATCCACAAGTTACCCGGGCAGATCCCAAACGACGATTATACCTAGCCAAAATAGAGTGCTGCTAAAGTTAGACGTTGGTACTCGAACGAATAATCGACCAGATATCGCGTCGAGGTATCCAAGTAGTGTAACCTGTGTAAGTGGTACAGGTGATAGATAACAGGACTAGATGTAAAGAGGTAAAAATAAAAATATAAAAATATGAGAAAAAAGAGTACTTTGATATCAGAGGCACGGACACATATACATAGGTAGTTACCGGAACTATTACACAGCATGACCTTATTTCCAATTTGATGTCGGCATGATGAATTGTATGCGTCAACTCCGCATTCGATCCCCCTCGGTAGTGTAACTATCTGCCCCCCTAACCACCATAAACTTATACGCGGTAGGTATAGAGGGGATTCGATCAATGGTTACCAATAAGGATTCGAGGTGATCGAGGAAAGGAGACCGAATAGTTCATAGGTACTCTTGCGTCTCGCACTCGCCTCGGGATTCTTTTGTTATCCCTTCCTCTTTTACATAAGTTACTATGTACAGCTCTAGAGTCCCGCTTTCTCTTTCCTTTTCCTCCCTTCAACAATATAGTAGAGTTTATACTTGCATATATACTAGAGGTAGTCTACGTCCGACCGACATATCAATAGTACAAGAGCACCGTTCCAAGTAGCGACGACCATACCCGAGGTCACCCTCCTTAATCAAGATTTATTCAAAGACTATCTACCTTGGTTCTTACGTACATGTATGTATGTTAGGTACTTTATTATACTGCGTACATGTAGGCAATACATACATATAACCTGAACCTTTGCCTACCCGACCCATTAAGCTTTTTCTTTTTCTTTTTCTCTTCCTCCAAATCTTCAAAAAGGCCAAGTACTCCTCCCATCTAATTGAAGCTTTTATATCGTCGGTTCCTACCATCGCTTAAATCCCTGCCCCTAGCTGCGCGTGCTGTTATTGTTATTGTTATTTTTATTGCTATTATTATTATTATCATCATTTTTTAACCGTGTGCTTTATCTGACCTTTGTAAACTTCGGGCGGTTTATCGTTCTATTAATCCTCCCCACCAAATTCGATAGCTATTCTTCGATTTTGCGGCGGAATATTCCTTCTGCTGACATCATCTGGCTACATCCACACCGGCGTCCAAATCTCCCGTATCGTCTTACAAGCTCTCCCTCGCCTGTTGAGCTCAACTTGTGATCCCCGCCGGTCTCGGTGGCTTATTCGATCTTCTCAATTTAGGGCTGAGGATTGCAATTCAGCTTCTAGTTGGGGAGAATAGAAGCCCATTTCCGGGTTATCTGTTTATTTTATTTTTTTCTACTGAGACATTGTTTGTTGTCCATGTTAGTTTCCACCCACCCCAAATTTCAATTCATTCTTTTTGCCCCGTCATAAGAAACGCCATCCTCAACCGTTTAGCTACTATCCGCCATTATCAACTTAATATCCTATTGGTGCAAACTTGGCAGATATGACTTTGAATATGGAACGGTATCCGAGATGAATTCACAGCGTCTCTGTATCTCTGGCCCGCTGTCTGCCCGGGGTCTATCAGAGTACATCCACCCCCCACTCCCTATCTTTCCCGACCGGTCCACATCTGTATATCACAACAGATACCCGCTAAATGGGGCCGAATTACAACATCGGCTATTAGCTATACACCTCGGTCATGACTATGGCTATGCTTTCGAGCGGATGTTGAGCTCGTCAGCCAATGGCGCTTCTACGGACCTTGTCTGGAGTTCCCTACGTAGTCCGGCGTTTCTTATAAGCTTAAAGCCGTCTCACCAAAAATTGGCCCTCACGGACATGCTGCTAACTATGTGTTGTTAATACTAGCTTTCTATTCTTTCTCTGTCGCCATTCCTAGAGTTTAAACGGATCTTGGCTTTGTATCAGTATACGATTTCTTCGACTCCCTGCTGCCTTGTCTTGTCTTGCCTTGCCTTGCCTTGTCTTGCCTTTCGACTGGAATTATGAGCTCCAACACCTTCAAGCAAGCGGCGGAAGCAGCACGAAGCAAGTCGTCCGCCATGAGCAAGCAGGGCTCGGAGGCAGTCTCTGCCGTAGGAAATGACTTCCTACACACGCCTCTCATGCGGGCGGCCCTCCCTTTCCTTAATGGTGGTATCTCTGGAATGGTTGCGACTACTGTCATCCAACCTGTAGACATGATCAAAGTCAGATTGCAACTTGCCGGGGAGGGTGTTGCTACGGGTCCCAAGCCAACCCCTCTATCTGTCACGCGAGATATTCTAGCGCAAGGCAAAGCTTTTGACTTATACACCGGTCTCTCGGCGGGTCTCCTCCGCCAGGCGGTATATACTACGGCGAGGTTGGGCTTCTTTGACACATTTTTGAAGAGTCTATCAACGCGCGCCAAGGAGAAGGGCAGACAAGTCACTTTCGCTGAGCGCGCGAGTGCTGGTCTTGCTGCCGGTGGGATAGCGGCCTTTATTGGAAACCCTGCCGATCTCGCGCTCATTCGGATGCAATCGGATGGTTTGAAGCCTATCGCTGAGCGCAAGAACTACAAATCCGTTATCGATGCATTAACGTCGATCGTCAAATCCGAAGGTGTTACTGCGTTATGGGCCGGCGCAACACCAACAGTAGTACGAGCCATGTCACTTAACTTAGGTCAATTAGCATTCTTTTCGGAAGCCAAAGCGCAATTGAAAACGCGCACCCAGTGGTCCCCTCAATCGCAAACCTTGACGGCCAGCGCCATCGCCGGCTTTTTCGCTTCTTTCTTTAGCTTGCCATTTGATTTCGTGAAGACGAGGTTGCAGAAGCAGCAACGCGGCCCTGATGGTAAACTTCCGTACAAGAGCATGACGGATTGCTTCGTCAAGGTTGCCAGACAGGAAGGCCTCACGCGATTCTACCGTGGATTCGGTACATACTACGTACGAATCGCGCCGCACGCGTAAGTTTTATCCCACCCGAAAATCGGAATACGCCGGGATAACTTTTGCTAACGTCACATTGCAGTATGGTTACCTTAATTGTTGTGGACTATCTTGGTTGGTTGACGAGATAATTTGCCAGCCCTTGTTGTTAATTACCCATCCTTGTTTTATTGTTTTGTAGCTCGCTTGATCGTCTATGTAGAAAGTTTACGAGGCGTCTTAACGGTTGTCATGGGGAAAGCATTGCTAATGTCATTTATGGGGGGATCAAAGGAAAATACCATTCGTACATAGTATCCATAGCTTTCATATATTTTGTGCTCTGCAGAATATGCTTTGCAGAATGTAACCAGGATATTATCTGTACAAGGGGGACGACAGCTTGACGTGATTGCATGATTACCTACCTACGTATGCTTTACCCCGACATACCTCCTATTTTACGGCCCGAATCTTTTCGGCCCTCATATACCTACTCTCATGCAGCCTTCTTGGTGCAGATAATCCAGTGCAAATATCCGCAAGGCCAAAGAAACTGTTCCTTCCCGCTCTTGACCTCCCAGCCGTCGCTGTTAGCGCCACAAGTACGTAGCAGGGCCTCAACCTCGTCGGCAGTGCGGGTACGCAGGCAGGAAATAAGGCCGTCGAAGACGAGAACAAAAGGCACGACAGGGATAACGTAGATCCAAAATAGGCGAAGGGGTGACCACCAGTAGAGCAGCGGAGCGATTAGGAAGATAAAGAAGCCGAAGGCGAAGCACGTCAGCAGGCCGGTGGGGGTCCGGTCTTGCAATTCGAAGATACTAAAGGAGGGGGAAATAGGTTAACGTCATTCTCACGGGGCAGAAAAATATAGCGTATTTCTGTTTTGGGGAATACGGTAGGATAGGTACCTACCCGAATCCATCGCTGGTTTCGACCGTGTTTTTTAGGATGGCGCGAGCGAGCTTATCGTCGAAGTGGTGGAATGCTAGGTTAAACAGGCGGAAAATGCCCTTTCCGCCGTTCTTCTCGGTGTACCGACGTAAGAGGTCCGCAGGCGCATTAGCCGCATCGACGGGGCGCGCAACGTACGATAGTCGATCGCTTTTCTTGCTAGCAACCTCCCAGGACTCGACGTGGGGATGCAAGTCCGTCAGCACGAAGTCCACCTGGCTATCCTCGTCCTGCACGGTGGCGGACCGGGCCTTGGGATCCGCCACCGCCGCGTAGCTGGGGGTGTTATCGGCTGCGGCGCGGCTTTCGCCATCGACGATGCCGGATTTCGCGGTGGCAGGGACGCGGTGGGTGGCAGCGTGGGCGAGTTGGGAGTTTAGGGCTCGCTCGATGAAGGGGGTTGGCCCGCCGGCTCCGGCGCAGAAGTCGATGTAGGTGTGCTGCGAGGCGGAGGGGCCGAGGATGCGGCGGAGAGTCTCGGCGACGATAGTAGCGGGACTGCTGGGCTGGAGGAAGGGGATGTGAACAGTCCAGGCGTGGGTCAGGCCGGCTTGGACGTAGGCGCGGAGGAAAGGTGGGAACCTGGATATTAGGGTGGTTAGGTAGCTGATCAGGTGAGAGTGTGGTGATGTGGGTTGAGCCGATGAGAGCTTGCTGGAAGGGAAAGGTGTAAGGCGAGGTTAGACAGCCAAGAGGCGCCTGCAGCCAACTGCTGCGGTGCGGAAGGATCTGTTGGATAGGCCTGGCAAGTCATCTGTTGAATCAACGTGCTATGCCAAGCGACGACAGCCAATTGGTATCTAGGTAGGTAATTAAGAGGCTGAAGCCCGGAGTTCCGGTGCCCTTTAGTGCTTACGATTCTAGACGGTCTTCTCTGCATTGCATATATATATGTATATATATGTATGTATGTATGTGTATGCGTATGTATGTACTTACCACGGCTGGTCGTCGATCTCCCAGAGATGAAGCCTGGGGATCCAGGGTGTCGTCTTCGTGGTGGAATGGGTAGCCATTGCTTCGCGGTACTTTTCGTTTGATTAGTAGTTCTGGAGTTATTTCGTCTCAAATTATTAAATCACTGGTAGATAAAACAGCTTTGTTGATCTGCGGACCAGCACAGTTAATATCAGAAGCTATCTTGAGAGTGAATATGAACTTCAAATGAGGTTAAAAGAAAAGGAAGCGGGGACGAATATGGGAATTGTCTAGTTCCCCTTGCTACCGTCATCATGACAGCTTCATGATTGGCAATTTTGTTGAGTTTCGAGTTGAGCTTGGACGCGATGGACGGGTTACAGGTTACAGGGGGCAAGAAGAAAGCTCACAACCAATCATATACGACGATTATAAAGTACGTAACTACATAGGTACCTAATAGCTTGATAGGCCAGGGGGAAATAGCAGGGGTGTTAAGGGATACCCGCATGCTCCGTTGCGTCACTGACGTAAGGCTGAAACTGAAACTTGAAGGACAGAAAAAAAAAAGAAAAACCCCTGGAAGCATGTGACAGAAGATTCAAACTTACATCTAATTAACGCTCATCTAACACGAGGCATCGTGGCTTGGAAAAAACATCAAATATTATACTATACTATACTATGTATACTATAAATTAAGTATTCATAATAGCTCTATCATTCTTTATACACGAATTATGCTACAAGTCCCCAAGATCCAAGTCATGTTAATTATTTAGCTCAATTGGAATTCTAAACCAATAAATCCTGGTCGCTTTTACAAAGGTACTTAGATAGTCGGCCCCATCTTTTTCAAGACAATCACATGAAGCCATTCCATACCTGCGTATACGTTAGATAGTATATATATATATATATATATATTATATATATGTACCTATATATATCGAGGCTGTTCCTCAACAACTCTGGTGAGCAAAATGGCGCTTCTCGGAGTATACGGACTAGCTCTACTTGGACTACTTGGAGCGCTATTTTGCTATCAATTCTCTTTGCGAACCCCAACTATCCTACGAAATGGTGTCCCCTTGAGGTAAGGAATATCTCCGCTCTCCCGTTAGGTTACGCGACCCAGTCTTAACTTAAATAGAAACCCGCCAAATACCCTACCTCTCGTAGGCAACGGCATACTATTTCTCCGGCCTCGCCAAAAGCTCTTCTCCTGGTTCGTCAAGTGCGAAAGGACATTTGGCAATGAGACGTTCCAAATCAGTGTCCCCACCTTACCTCCAGGTGTGGTCATCAACGATCCCAAGAATCTAGAATACGTCTTGAAGAATGAAGGTATCTTCTCTAAGGGCGACTTGTTCAAGAAGCTCTCATGGGACTTGTTCGGAAACGGAATCATTAATGTTGACGGTGAGCTATGGAGAGCACAGAGGAAAGCCGGTTTGGCTTTTCTCAACGCCTCCAATCTACGTGTCTTGACGGACGTTGCACTGCCGCGTTATCTCGGTCATGCTATAAAATACCTGCAGGAGAAAGCCCGTGCCAGGAAAGTCACAGACCTACAGTTTGTATTCCACGAGATTACGAGTCAGCTAATGGGAAAGATGGCTTATAATATGGAGATGCATGCCGACGATGACTTCGCTGTTGCCTTTGACTATGCCTCGGGCGCGACCACCGAACGCTTCCAGAATCCGTTATGGCCCATTACGGAGCGCTACACTGGCTCCGACTTTAAAAAAGCACTCCATACCATTCACGCCTCTGGTGAGAAAATCGTAAATAGTGCCGCAAGTAATACTGGGAAACAGGGCGACCGCGCCCCCGATTCGACCACTGATAGACTAGATGAAGTGTCCGGCAGCTTAATACAGTCATTATTAGAAGTTTTCGGCGACGATCGAAAACTAGTTTCCGACTCAGCATTGAATTATCTATCTGCTGGTAGAGATACGGTTGCCCAAGCACTGACGTGGTGCATATACACCCTTATGCAACACAAATTTGCCATTGAGAAGATTCGGGACGAAGTACGAGTCTTGTTAGAGAAGACTCAAGAGTCACTACTATTATCTGATGATAACGACAAGGGCGTCAACTCCACCATCTTCACACCCACATCACTACCTTATACCATGGCAACCTTCTACGAAACATTGCGGTTATACCCACCAATACCCTTCGAAATCAAGCAATGTGAGAGAGCGACCACGCTACCTGACGGTACTTTTCTTCCGGACAAGTCCATCGTATTTTGGTGCACCTGGGCCATGAACAGATCCAAAACAAGGTGGGGCGAAGACGCCGACATCTTCCAACCGGAAAGATGGCTTACAGAAGAGGGAAAACTAATCACAAAAAGCGCCGCCGAATTCCCGGTGTTTAACGGTGGCCCGCGGTTATGTCTCGGGAAGCGAATGGCGGAGCTGATAGCCGCTCAGGTGATCCCAACAATGCTGTTGATGTTCGACTTCACAGCAGCATATGGGTACGAAAGAGTTAGCAAGAGTAGTCTTACATTACCGATGAAAGGCGGACTGCCATGTCTTGTAAAGTCGAAAGAGCTTGATAAATAATTGGTTATACATATCAAACAATTCTTTTTCAGACTCGGCTAGCTACCTACCTACCAGGTAATAGTAGGAGCCCTTGTATACCCAGATACCAAACATCACCATTTATAAGGAAAACTATAAAAAGCATCAACCGACGCTTCTATGCGATGTGGGCTGCCCTAGTTTCTGCTTATTTAGGTATCTAGACATACCTACAAAGGTTATGTAGAGATTAACTCTCGAATGTATGCGAATAGGTAGCTACCTTACCTAGGTACTCAATATGATCAAGCTAGAATTATAAATAAATAGCATACAACAAATATACTAGTCTCTTAAATAATATTGGGCAGTTGCAAGTTCAGTAACGGCCCTAATCTATCCTCGATGTTGCTTGACAAGTTTCTCGACAATAGAATAATGCCAGAATAAAATCAAGTTCTCCCATGACTTTTTCGTGCATGAGACAGACTACCTGCCTAGTTTCTTTCCCAGTCCCAGCAACAATACATCACAATCGATAGCTTGCGTTCCAACTAGTTCTTTCATAGTATTCAATCCATTCTTGGAAGTGCAATTTAGACCCAGAACAATATCTTAGATCCAGTATAGACTACTATGAGAGAGAAAAACAAAGAGCCATAATCATTATATGCAAAGGATTGCGCAGAAAGCCTGCTTCTACGCCGTACTGTAAGCCGAGGTGTATACCCCAGCTATGACACTGGGTATCTTTGTATCTGTCGCCACGGCACCAATATAGTTGGTATTATCTGAACTTTCTCCGCCCATCATGCAAGCCAGCAAGCCTAGGAACGATGTTCCCAATCCGAATCAAAATGCACGTAGAGCCAAGAAACCTGGCACAAACAACTTTAGACATAAGCCTACATTTCCCCGCGTGCTTCGATGTGCGATATCACACTCAGAGATCGCAATAAACGAGTTGCACAGACGCTTTGATTTTCTCCGCAAGAAACGCTTTCCATACCGAGACGAATTTGCTCTTTTACATGGTATAGTATCAAGCCTTGAGGATGCCCTACAACAATGCAAGGAAGGCCTAATACTTTCAGAGACCCAAGTACAAGAGAAGCATAAAGGGGTTCAAAAGCAGACCGCCGCTGGCATGTCCAAATCCACACCAGCGTGTGATACATCGCTATCAGTTACACCTTCCGGAACTGTAGCGCCAGAAACTGAGAATAGAGACAGCGAAGGTGAATACGTTGACATAGCCCGTCGTCCCATCTTTGCCGAGCGCAGGAGACGGCTATCTTGTTCACATCTCGACTTTTTCTCTATGACCAATGGCCTGCAAGTCTAAAGATACCTACACTGCGTGGGTCAATAACAAATGAAATACCCCAGGAGAGCTGATCTTCGGAAATAGCCTCATGCCCATAGGCATATCAAACGCCGTTAGTTTAGCCACCTATATTTAGAAATTCAGTTTATAAGTTAACAACCAAAGTAAAATCAGCAGCCAAAGATCAAAGTACATAAGCTGCCTAGTAACCTTAGGTACCTAGGTAGGCACCTATTATGTCCATGAAGTACACTCACAAATAGTTCTTCGTCCCAAACTGTGCATGTTGTAGATAACGTGTGAAAGACCTCGCATTCTCGGCGGGGATCGCCTCAACCCTTATCCGCTCTTAATAGGGTATATTACCTTTAAAATAACTACAAAGCAATGCCCTCCCAGAAGCCGTGACCGTTTCTATATGTCAGGTAAGTGGCTTTGAAGGCTGGATAGCCTTAGATCGTGTTGGTAAAGCGCACCGTAACTTCAGTAGTGCTCATTCCACAGCACATTCTCCCATGAATGCTCGACGGCAAGTGTTTGAAGAGCCAAGTAGTTCACCTCCTCCCACCCCATTTAACTCGTAGATAGAGTGGCTACAAAGTTTAATAAATATTTTACTTCTCCTAGAGCATTAAGAGTCTTATGAAGTTAGTGAGCCCTGTACAATACCCAACAATCTTCTTTGCTACCTGCTCCTCTTTTCTCTCATTCACCACTCTAATATTGCGTTGCTTTATCCGCTATCATCTCCCTTTGCGGTTTATTCACAGTAAGAATGACTGTGTTTTTATCCTTTATCTCCAGAAGGAAGTCAATCACTATTCAGGGCGGCTTACACGTTCCTGATCTATCCAGGTAGCCTTGCTTGTCAGGGGAACTTAGGACCCGAAAGTAAATATTGTTAACCCCCTGGGTTAGGTATGTGAAGATGTTGGGACAGACTTCTAGTTGCCAACTGTCCAGCCGTAGGAAGTTCCACAGTAGTTTGAGCCTCAGAGTAGCTATATCCTCCCCTGCTTGTATCGTCACGATGCGGTTCGTACGTCGCCTGGCGCTTTTGTCCCAGGAGTCTTTGCGGTCCCTATCAAGACCCTCTCATAATGAACACTGATAATATTCTACCAAGGCCCATTGCTATGTTCCATTGATATTATATTCACGATTACGATATGACACTTATCCTCTCTTGGTAAGCTAACGTCTTTGACTACATGTTATAGTCGGCGACGTGTAGCCATTGGCTATAAGTCTACTAGTACCTGCTTCTCAACACCCCAAGTAGATGTAACTAGCAACAAGGTGAGATGTACCTCCTAATTCACGACTCCAAAGTACATCGTCACTTTTGGAAAGTAGCTGTACTTGTAGGCACACCCTCCTGCTATACGGTACTAAAAAACCGCAACTAAAAGGGGGCTGGGCAACGAAACAGCAGTAGCACGATCACCCCTCTCGCCCTTTTCGTAAAGATACTCCTCACATATTGGCCCTTTTGGAAGGTTCCGGCCCCACGACAACCACATGTACTCGCCAAAAATAGTCAAGATAGTACCGTTGCCTGGGGCTTTTATGTTACGCGACACAGCCCTCCTGCGCTTTTTACTGCACCACTTGCCTTATTATCACGATACCCCCCGTAAAACTCGCTCACTTCCCCCTCAAGTGACTCACGACAGAGCGGTAACTTCCTTCTGGTAACTCTTCCTGGATCCCCCAGCCTGTCTATTTAAATCTACCACCACCCCCCCACGAAGCTGAATCTATCCATCCCCATCCTCATTCCCATTCTTGTCGATACTCGAGGGATTCTCCCATTCTTCAATACCTTGACAATTACATTGAAGCTTGGGGCTTAACAAACCACTGCATTCCTTCTTCGCGGGACTTATCCCATCACCCTTTACTTTCGACGAAGATGGTCTTCAAGTTTTTCACCCTCGTACGCTTCATCGCGCAAATGTTGCCTTTCACCCTAAAACTTCTAATCTTTCACCCAATCTTTGCCATTATCGTGCTAAAAAGAAAGTGGTTCCTTGGTCCCATCTCGAGAGCTGCTCCAGAATTCCATACGGAGCACCGTACAGTACTCGTCGGCCTTGAACTTATCACGGTATGGGCGTGCTACGTCTTCATCAAGTACCTCGGCATCTCCATCTTCGTCTGTATCGCAGTAAACTGCGCAGTCCAGAACGAGATGCTGGTCAATTTCGTTCAGCTCCTTGTCTTCGTCGTGGGAGTGACCACTTTCGGCTACTGGGTATCTACGGTCCTTGGTGGCATCGAGGCCGAAGCATTGCTACTGGACGAGTGTGACAAAGTAGCCGTAAGTAAACCCCCTTTACTACCAACATCATCGCTTTTTGAGATCCTATCACTGATATTCCGTCTTCAACAGCGAAAGTACAGATGGGATAGATATCGTCTCTGCCACTTCGGACCCGGATGGCCTCAGAATGCTTTCGGACAAAAGGTACTCGAAACGGCAGACAAAGTGCATAATCTGCACTGGGGAGACGTCGAGCACATTATGTTCCGCGAGTTTCAGGACCCTGAACGCTACAACCCGAATCCGGAGTGGTGGTCTCAGCAAGATCTTGAATTCCTTGCAACGACCGCACGAATGGTGCGCCAGGGCCGCCCGGCTCCCTTCGGGGGACTTTGAATATGGGCTCTCGGAGTCCCGCCTATGGTTAGATGACTCTATTCAACTGTATGTCTTCCCCGTAGATCTAGACGTTACTCGATTAGACACTGACGCAAAAGACCCAGAAACAAGCATTCCGCTTGAAAGTAGGCCATGTCACCCTCGAGTACAGACCAAAGGCGATACGACGAGAATCAACCAAAGATCTTGCAACCAAGAATCGACGCCCCGAGATCGTGCTTATTTCTTTAGCTTATTTTCCTATCGAGTTCCATCGAAGTTTTCTTTCGCGACAAGGAAGCCCTGGGAGGGCAATCATGTATCTGACCCTCGCGGCAGAACCATCTGTTTCCTAACTGGGATGAAGATAATGGCTAGCAGTGCGAAAGGAAAAGTTTGCGTTTTTAGTTAAGTACCTCGAGGATTCGTCTTGCGGAAACGCTCGAAATGCAAATTGCGTTGTCTTTTAACTAAGCTCTTTCGTGATGAATACGACTGAAAACCCCATAATGGCGACTCGAAGGGCGATGTCCTTCTAAGCCAGCTTAACTGTAGGCACTCGTAAGATCATCGTAGCCAGCCTCTTGGTTTTCAGCCCGTTGAGGATCCCATCGGACTTTACTTTCCCCTACTATGACTATCACGTAGCCAGACTTAACGATTCTCCTTTTGTAGCAGGTTTCCACTCTCTAGTTTCTTTGATAAAACTACGGATTACGCAAGGAAAATGTGTTGGCCTATATCATATCTCAGAATCCCCCGTCGTCACTCGTATCTAACTCACGACTCTAGATTGATAGGAACAATCAGCTAAGCCAACGTAGTCTCTTCGCATCTTATAAGGGGATAGGTTCTCACCGAACAAAAGGAAGGAAAAAGATCGTGAGCGAGTATCTAGTTATACATACTTTAGAACACAGATCTAACCTTGAAAAAAAAAATTTATTTTTAAATGGAACGAAATAAACGTTGAAAAATGCAAAAAGATAAGTCGACGTGGGCCTGATTCGAACAGACGCTCCCGAAGGAACAAGATTTCTAGTCTTGCGCATTAGACCACTCTGCCACCACGCCATTGGTTATTGATAACAACTCCTTTAAGTGCCTATATATAGCAAAGCTTCTCAGGAGGGGCACAGGCGAAGTATTAGCGCGTCGCACAGATGATTGGTGGAAGTAGGTATCTATATGTGGGGGTACCTGCAGCCGTCCGTCTTGGCCGAGATTCGAATATCGAAACAGCAACACTTTGCGATATGCCAGAAGTACACAGTATAGGTACCTAACCTAGGCAATACCTACCTAGGAATTCATAAAAATGACCTTCCGAGGTCTACTATATACACTATAAGAAAGCCGATATGCAAATATCCATTCGATATTTCCGTATATTATTATCATAATCATGCAAGTCACCTATGTAGGTAGTTCAGGTAGATAGGTACTTGATATATTCGTCGTATAAACCCGGGGCTCAACTTGACTGGGATCGATAGCAATACACATTAACGTACTCCTCGTATGTTATGCGGTACCTAGTAGTCCTCCATAATTCGTACCCGTAGAGCATGACTATAGTCTATCTCCCTATCTCCCTAATCCCCCTTCGCATTCCAGCTACTCTTAATACCCAGAGTAGCGTCTTACCCCGACCCCGACCCCGACCCAAATCTCTCCCTAGCAATCCTCTTCAAAACCTCCATGGTCTCTTCTTCCTTCTGTCTATACTCCCTAACCCTCTCCTCTCTCTCCGCCTCCCTAATTCTAGCCTCTTCCTCCCTACGTACTTCCCGCTCCGTCTTCCGCCTATCGGCGGCGGCTTTCATTCGTTTGTACTCAGCAACGGAGTCACCTCCGCCCATAAGCTCTGCTTCGCCCACTTCCGCGCCGCCTCCGGGGGACTTGTCTCGAAACCCGCGCATCTTCTCATTTACCTCCCGCTTCTTTTCTAGACGTCGCTCGCGTGTCCCGGGTTCCGCTCGAGGAACTAGTTCTTCGAGACGGGTGCGTTGTTCGGTACGGTCGGCTTTGCGCGCTGATCGGATGTCTTCGATTCGTTGAATCCGCTCTTCTTCGGCGTTTTCGCGTCGTAGGTCGAGGTCCTGCCTATTAGGTATACCCGGCCCGTGCCGCGTAGAACGGGTGGCGTCGGACTGGTCACGGGCAGATCCTGGTAAAGCCGGACCATACTCGTCGTCTTCATCATCGTATTCGTCTTCCCCGCTTCTAGATGGCATCGACCCATCACCCCTACTAGGCCGCGACGGTGACGCCCCCAAGGTGACCTTATCTTCGCTCACGAGCTGTGCGCCAGCGCCAGCGCCAGTATAAGTCTTTCTCGCTTCCTGGAGTGTATCAGGATCATACCACCCCTCGGCCAGCTCCCCGCGATTCCACTTTCCAACAAAGCTTTTCCATCGGCCTTTGACTTCCCTCTCGTCTAGCGCAGCGATATCCTTGCATTTTTGCACTTCAAGGTATTGCGCAAGCAGGGGTTTGAAAACTTCGAGGTCGGAGCGGACGAGGGATCTCGCGCCTAGTGGGAGTTCGTTCGGGGTACGGGTAGACGGGGTCGAAGAACGACGGTGTCTATGGGAACGGTGGTGATGGTCCGATGGATGACGGTGTCGCGTCGAAGACTTCTCATGATCATCGTATCTCCGCTTGACACGTCGCACGTCATCTTCCAACCTATCTTCGTCCTCCCCACGCGTTCGCTTGTGATTCGAATGACGTCGGTGGTCTCCCAGTCCGCGGTCTCGGTAGCCGCTAGCATCCGCCATTAATGCAACGATAGCAGCAGCACGAGGGTAAATTAGGCGATCGAGTAGGATTCAAGCGCGTCCGAAGCCGCAGCAGAGTAACCCCTGGTGCTGCCGCCCTTTACCGGAAAGCATCTGTACGGTTGTACGGTTGTATAGTTGGACGAGGGAGACCCAACAGGCTAATAATACAAGACCTATGTACATGTAATAAGCTGGGGGGGGGGGATGACTGGCTGCTGGCTGCTGGCTGCTGGCTTATGTACTAGGTTAAGGTGCCACCCGTCGGGCATTTTGTGCCATGTGGAATGTGGATACCTCACGAGGTACCTACTTGAAATATACAGGTACATCCATACCTCTGACACTAGTTAGTAGGTTAATTCCATGGAATGGAAGCGCATTGTATTACACTTACATAAGCACAGATGCCCATCAAGGTTCTCACGTACGTGTCTTATACATACCTAGGTCCTATTCCCGTCCTAAAATATAACCTAGGTACCTATCATTTCTAGGTTACCTGTTGATTATACAGGTACGTACGTACGCACCAGAATAATAAATGGTATAATTTCGTCCAAACCCTAGACGATAATATCAATTCATCGCAAATCATGTCGAATAAAAACATCGAATACAATAACTATATTGTACGAAACTGAGTCGCTGTGCTATATAGTGGAGGATCATTTGTATCTTAGAAGTATCTCACGATACATAACCGAAGCGAAGACTTGAGAAAATGCCCAAGTCGGCCAGCTCACAATCCGTTATGTATAAGGCCGTGTACCATCAACCCGTATCTCCTGAATCACGTATCGAACGTCTGTCACTATAAAACCTCCGAGTCTTACTCATCACGTCTCACTGGGTTCTGTAAAAAGTCCTAGATATACGTCAAGCGAATCGGCCGAGCGCCGACTCTTATAGAACCGGTGTAGGACGGAGACAATCCGAGGCTACACCCTATTCGCTGAATCTCGATCCAGGCCCCCATCGTCCCGGAAAACGCCAGGATAACCGATTGGAGTCATCGACGATAGGAACCCCCGCTAGGTGGGGGATACCAACCAACAAATGTCCACACGGTTCATCGAGCCAATGCCGACCGTTCAATCTTCGAAATCAATTTGATTTCGAAGTCGCAAAGGACGTATAGTTGATGCCGTATACATCGCTAGTAATAATTCATCACAACCCATGTAATCTCCTCCCGGGGATATCGTTACCGTGTATGAAAAAAAGATCCGCATTCCTTTCCTTTTCCCTTGATATATATACGTCCCGCTGCCTTCCCCCTATATACGTTTCGAATATTCGGTTCTCGTAAGCGTCATCCATAATCCTTGGGGACATTGGTCAATCTATCGCATTGTCGCTTCCGACAAGAGCGTCGTATTGTTGAAGGCCGATTCGTATGCTGGATAAATATCAACACTACCCCCTAAACCCTAGTTCGACGTCTTTTCTTGGTGCCCTCCGTGTATCTTCGCGTCTAGGGGATCTCGATGAATCATACAATTAACACATGCGCAGTCGTCGCCGCATCCGCACATCCCCTGGCCATAGTCGACGAAAAGAAATTCACTAGGCGACAAATTGAGATCGTTCGCGCCCGGCGATTCCGTATCAGCTGGGCTATGCGTTGGCGGCGGCGATGCTTCGCCTACCGCTAGCGGCGGATCTGGGATTGCATTATTTATATCAATCTTCCCATTTATAGGCTCTTCTTGGAAAGCCATTATGTCACGAATATATTGGCATGTCGCTTGATTATATGGATGGGCAGGACATCCAAGGCAGTCGCATTCGGGGCCGCAATTACATACGTGGCTCGTATAGGAACCCGGGACACCTCCGCTCGGTTCGACTTGAGGTAACAAGTTTGCCACCAACTGTTCCCACTGCGATTGCTGTAGCGGGAAGTGGTACGTCCCGAATGGGGCCTGTTCCGAATATAGGGCCGGCTGTTGGAAGTGGCTCATCGAATATGCCTGCTGTTCAGATGGTACGTGTGACTGAAACTGCGCTGTCATCGAGCCGTTGCCTGTGTGAATCTGTGGCATATAACCCATCATATTCGGTGATTGCTGGGATCCAGATTGGAGGTGGCTTTGGAATTGCACATGAGTTTGAATCGGAGGAGGATGTTGCACCCTTTGAGAACAACAGCTCCCAGGCTGTTCTAAAGGTGGTTCTTGCGAAAGATCCCCAGTGCTGGAAGTCGGGGTGTGATAAGGCGAGTTAGATGCACCAGATGTCATAGTTTCCGAACTAACCGTTGAATTGTTTGAACGGTCCTGAATTCCATTTCTGGAAGATTGTATTGACGATAAGTCCGACAAGCCGTTATTTAGGGCGAGTAAGGAGGAGTCTAGTGGCCTATCTAGACAGGAAGCTATCTGAGGATACGGTGGATATTGATGGTTCCCATTTTGTAGGGACGGGATGTAATTTGTATAATCAGCGGAAGAGGCAATAACATTTGCGGGAGATGCCGGTAAGACATTACCGGCACCAATTAAGTTTAAGCTGTTAGCATTCATGCGCTGTAAAGCAGAAGCAGAAGCATCGGTAGACTGTTTTCGATTCGGCTTTGCTATCGTTTTTTGTATTCGAAATGACGCTTGTTTCGTAGGTGATAGCGGCGGGTTGTCCGATGGTTCGGCCTTGACAATGGCTGGTGTGCCGTTAGTCTTTGTTGGCGGACTGCCACCACATCGACATGAACCCCCTTTAGGGAGCGCAGCTGTTACGTTCCTACATTGGCACGATTTGCCCGGCGGATGAGGACAAGTGCTCAGCGGTCGACCCGGCTTTCGCACGGGCAGCAGCATGCGGTCGCCCAAATGCGCGCACTTCGTCGATCGATGTCCCCGTATACATGGCTCACTAGTGATGAGAAATAGTCAGTGCGTGAAAACAGCCAAGACCATGGTCACTTCTTCAGAATAATATGGGAGTCATTTGTTACACGAACTCCTAGTGTCAAAAATAGAGATAATTTGCCAAAGAGGCACCTCAAGCTTAGCGCAACAACATGCAACCTTCCGAGACTTCTCGCGGGACACCACACAGAGATAACTAGCAAAAGATTATATTTGACTCACCAAGCCATCTTTTGTCCATTGATGATAGGCATCTTCCGTAGCGTCGCGCGGCAGTACCAGCGCAGCAAAGGCTCGAAAGTATGCTAAACAAGGAATATTATAAACCATGTAAGAATTATCGACAGTCCCCAAGATGACTTGTCCCAACTTTATTTCAGGTATCGATGTCCTAACGTATTAGTCGGTAGCAAGGCGCATAGAGACTTTTCTCATCAAAGCTGTCGCGCGGCGAATAGCGATTCTTCTAAGTTGTACTTGGAAAGGTAGGATGACTACCGTGGCATGAGGCGAAAGGTGTAAGTGGCTGGCGTGGTGGAACTTGAGGTTTCGAGGAAATCGAGATGAGGCAGAGCGAACAACGCCTAAGGTCTCACAGGGACCTTGAATAGGTAAAACTCAAGGCTTATATCGATATAGGGGCGGAGACGTTGTTTAATAAACCCAATAAGAGACAGGGCTTTGAAAGCTGTGAGAGTAAACGAATGAAGTATACTATATCCGATAGAGGGTCATAAACCAATATGACTGGTATGAGCTGAATATCGAAGCGGAGTAATACAGGTTGGGAATAGGACGGCAGTCACTCAACAATAGGTCTTTGGGGTCGGCACCTCGGGGTTCCGTATCAGGCTCTAAATATCGGAAGGTGGATGAAGGGTCCACGGTGAGACGATCCGGTGTAAGTAGCGACCAATGCTCTGAGAAGGGACTCCGGAAGGACAGACGCAATTTGGAATGTTATGATCGATACCTAAAGGAAGAATGATTGTCCAGGGGGAGGGGAGGGGAAGGAGGTTGCTCCTCGTCTGATTCCCACATGTAACGTCCCCGGCCAACAACGTTGGGTAGGTACCCCAAGGAGGTAAGACTGTGTTCGAATCGAGGCTGATGACAGGACAAGCCAAATACAAGAAGCCTGTAACGAATCCTGTACCCCCCAGGGAAAGTCTCGGTCTTGTGGTCTAGACGACGGAGGGCGGTAAGAAAGGAGAACTAAGACCGGGATCTAGGTTTTTAGATGTCAATGTTTTCCAAGGATCATCAGGGCGTTTATAAAAATTCTGTAAGGTCCGGATAAGGCTTCCTTTTTTTTTTCTTCTCTTTTTTTTTTTTGGACAGCGGCGGTTTCAACGCTTCCAACGCTCCTTTCTATATAATATCAGGAATAGCGTATGTGAACCTCCCCAGATGATAGGTAAGTAATTTCTTTTAAGATGTTTTGTACCTCGTTCAGCTCAACAGGTTTGGTTTCGTCTTGTAGCTAGATGCTAGATGCTAGATGCTAGAAGCTAAGAAACAAGAATCACCAAATTAATCAAACGGGGTTTGCCTAGTGAAGCATACCTAAAGGTTCCACCCACAAGGAAATAGTCGGTTCACAGTTTAAACCATAGAGAAGACTGAAGACCATAAAAATGTATTATGAACTGAACTCTCTAAAGGAAAAGGGTCAAAGGGTATTAGCAAAAGTGAAAGATGATTGGGATGGTGACTGTCGTGTTGTCTGTGGGGGTATCCCAAAACGAGCAAGTTTTGATTGGCTGATTTATCAAAATGGTGCTGACTTCGAGTTAGATCCTTCACTTTCCCTTTTCTTTTGAACAGGGATTTAGCAGACTTGCTTTCAGTACCAAGGTACGTATACAAGTACATACACTGAGACCTCAGTACGTATGTAAGTATTATGTACTACAGAACGCGCTAATCGGGGGACGGGAGCATTAAAGGGTCCTGCAGAAGATGCGTATCATCTACATCCAATTACCACTAAATATCAGCTTTTATGGAGGGGCTGAAAAAGAGGAGGGGCTCGCAGCAGAAAATGTGAAGTCTCGGGGACGTGGGGCTAAAATCCAAAGCATGTACCTTGCAAACCACAGCCTTTTGACCCTTAGATTTTTTACAATGTGAAAAACAGATACGTCATCTGGTCACATATCGAAAATTTTTTTGATTTTTTTTTTTTTCATAAGCTTGTTTTCAAATGTTTTTCGGTACTTGCTATTGATTACTTAGATAGGTAAGGTATAGTTCGAACCGGGATATGTAACGAGTATACCTGACGCCAACACGAACAATAAGTGCCATCAATGACAGCCGCTTTCCTATTCAAGTATATGCCCAATATGAAAAAGCCTGAACTTTATTATGTGCCTAGAATATGATCCGAAGCCTTATAATTTTGCTTACGGCAACTGCATACGTGGGTAGGTACCTACCTAGGTATTCCAAGTGTAGAGAAGTACTTTATACCTACTACTACCTAATAATATGTACCTAACCCGTCTAATGTACATTGAAATAAAAGCGGATTATAGCCTAAGTTGCGGCTCTTTAAAAAGAAAACATATTATCATAACTAATATACCTAGGTAAGTAGTAAAAGAAAACTAGCTATCTTGACAAGATTGTGCTCCACGAGCTGATGACATAGGTACCTACCTAAGTACCTACCCAGGTAATACCTAATATATACTTCTTTGAAAGACAGAATAACTACTACACTACGTAACTAGGTACTAATCATATCGTACCCACTTATACGCGTTGCATAAGATCTTAATTTTGTAAGAGCATACATAGGTAAGTAAGTAGACAGATAGGTAGGCAAGTAGGTAGGTACATTGTACATCCCCATCACTTACATGTAGTTACCAATAGACAAAGATTATATTTTGATTGTTCAAAATATTTCTTCTATAACGAGGGAACCATTAAACTCTGCATGATCTGATACGTGCTCATACATAAGGTACCTAGGTATGTAACAATCAAGTTCTGTCAAGACGAGTTACAACAAGCAGTTTACAACAAGGCTAAGGCTAAGGCTATAGAAACGATCGGTTATACAACATGCAAAGACTAGCAGAGGCAAGCATAATGGTCTAAAACACATAAAAGTATAGGTACCCGGAGGGTTATTCAAACATGCCCTGTAGGTACCTATACACTGGTACCTGGTGTAACTTTAGCGTACGATATCGTCATCATTATCATTGTTGTTGTTGTTATATTGTTATTTGAAGGAATTATTGGATTGCGATACGTTGTTGTATTCAGTAAGTAAATAGAGCTATCTAAGAATTAAGAAATTTGTAGGTTAACCCACTCTAAGTGGGGACCCGGGTTTAGCCCTGGTACGTACTCTAATTACATAATAAGCCAGGCAGGTACTATAGAGCTCCTTCCTGCTAACACACCCTTATAGAAACATCGTATTAAAGCCATCACTAGTCTTCCAGTCCTAACAATTTTACAAATTTATGATATTCACCCTTCTCAAATGGCTTCGTAAAGCCATCTACAAGGTTCTCTTTTCTTAATATATATTTTAACGTAATATTACCATCATCTACCTCCTGCCTAATATAATAATATTCCTTCCGAATATATCTCTTTTAGCGGTTCACCGCCAATTCTTTAGCCTAGGTTATCGCTACCATATTATTGCACAGTATCGTGATAGGTCCTAGCGGCATAAGTCCTAACTCTTCAAAAAAGTTCCGTATCCACGCAGCATCAACTGCTGCGCTGCCCAAGGCAACATACTCGGCTTCGCCGGAGCTTCTTGCCACAACAAGTTGAAGCTTAGCGTGCCAGAGTATCGATAACCCGGCTATGAAGAATATGTATTTCGTAGTTGACTTTCCTATGATAGGATCAGAAACGTAACTTACATCCACAGCACCGTGCAACCCCAGTAAGTTATACACGTAGTGTGGATGATCGTCATCCAGCTTGCGATAACATATGCTTCATTTCGCTATACCTCTCAAATATCTCATCACTCATTTAATGCCGGTTGAGTGGGCTTCCGTAGGATTACACATAAAACAAACCCATATAAACGTTGCGAAGCTGATATCAAGCCTCGTGATGCATGCTGGAAAATTCGCTTTTCCAACGAGGGAGGCATATTCAAAAACTTCATCTGCATCAGCAACGTCTTCCGAACCGCGTACCTAAATAGCTTCTCTTCCTCTAGGGTCAAACGGTATTAACACCGCTTTCCCTTCTTCCAATCCAGTACTCTTCAATGCTTTCGTAACATATTGTTCTTAATCAAAGCGGACATCTCCTGTAGGAAAGGAGCACACAATTCTAACTCCGAAGAACCAGTCTGCAGCTCCCAAATCCGTAACAGGCACATCTTCCTTAATACTTGTCGCCAACGCCGAGAGGCGCTCAACGTTCAGTCCGTAAAGCAAAAAATCGTCTACATACAAAACTATCACATCTCCTATATCCTTATTCACATATACCGCATCGTCTGATACTAATGGCGTATATCCTCTCTTAACTAATAGCGCGCGCACGCATCTCTGCCATGCCGCGCCAGCTTGTTTCAAACCATATAAGGGATTCATAAGCTTGATAATCTTATCAGATACGTACTTATACTTGTCCACTTCGTCTAGGAACACTTCAAAATACTCTTTCAAAAATAAAAAGAGCTTCATAAAGATATCCTCTACCAAGTCACCATTCAAATATGCAACTATAAAATCGATTTAAATAACGTGCCAGCCGTTAAGAGCCACAAACGCCATCAACATTCGCCATAACGCCGCGCGAGCGGTTGTGGCAGTTGTTTCGTTATAATCAATGCCTTTTTGCTGTGTAAATCCTCGTGCGCAAATGCGCGCCTTATATTTGTCTAACAGGCCTGTTAATAGAAATTTCTTCTTCAATACCTACTTGCTATTTATCAAATGCTTGTAGGCAGTATCTTACGATCTCCTAAAGTTGAACGTTCCGCGTTCGAAATTCTCTCAAATCTCCTTGAAAATTACTTTAAGCCACAAATCCCAATCATCACTAACCATAGCTTCTTTAACTGTTGGGTTGTTTCCGTTAATTTGAAACACCTCATCCCGTGTAA
Organism: Daldinia sp. FL1419; assembly: GCA_025201765.1. NCBI lineage: Eukaryota > Fungi > Ascomycota > Sordariomycetes > Xylariales > Hypoxylaceae > Daldinia > Daldinia sp. FL1419. The sequence continues at coordinate 221,569 of MU623370.1, forward strand.
TTACACCAACAAGATATTCTTATACAAGGTTATCTTTTTCAGCTTGTCTGAACTCTTTGAGAAACGCCTTGGTACAGATAAAAGCACCTGCAGCACCCTCTTAAACAGCATCTAAATATAACGATAAAAAATCATTAAACGCGCCCTCTTAGCTTATAGCAATCGTAAAAATGTCATCAACTTCGTCTAAAGCTTAACAAACATATAAATCCGGGATAACTTTTTTGGGTTGGTTTCTTTTTTTCTTAATTTGGCCTGTTTCTTCGTTGGTGATGTTTTTATCCATAATATTATTATTAACATTTCATACGCCAACCTTAAGAGCCTTAGCTGCTTTTCTGTGATGGAGACACTTCTATATATACTTAAAAAATAACCTAACAACATCTTTTAAGTTTGGAGCGCCATTGTCGTCTCCGAAATGCTTATGGAAGACAATGTGCGGTGTCGTCAAAAATCTACCTCTTTTTAGGAGCTACACAACATAATTGCATTCTCCATGATAACTTAGGAAAATAACCTTTGCACCGCGCGCTTCAAGTTTCTCAACCGCCATAACCCTATTATTTGGGTTAATTAAGGCAAAGTAACAGCTTCTAAAGATTTTTAAATGTACATTATCTAGCTTATGATCTTTTCCAAATTCCAAACAGCTTTTATATTATTCAAATGGCATGATGCCCTCACAAACAAATATTCCAATCCTATTAATAACATATGCAACTACTTCTAAGATAGAATTCCAGAAACAAGTAGGTATTTTCATTCCAACATATACAACTCGTGCCTCATCTTATAAAAAATATATACCCCTCTCCACTACACCATTCTAATATTAATTATGCAATATAAATAAAATTAACTCCACGCCCTTTTCTCTACAAAAAATTTCCAACTAACTCATACCAAATTCTCGTCCGCCATCAATTCGTAAGGTCTTCATTCAACATCGTGAGCCATCAGTTTGGCTAAAGAAGGCTTAAAATGTCTCGTATAGACGTGTAAGGTATCCAGTAACAATCACTACTACTTCATCCTTCGTTTTATATGCCACAAACTAACGCCACAAGCTATTATTGTCAGTTATCAACGTAAAATACTTGTTTCTTTCAATAGAGGTGGGCTGTAAGGAACCTATATCACACCAAATCACCTCGCCCACGTAGTTCGCTTGTTCTCAGGGTTTTTTCGAAGGTATCTTCGTTATTTTCGCTTGGTCGCAAGCAACACACAGTAGGTTTTTGATTATCTTTTAATTTAAATCGATACCTATGAATCTATCAATAATCCATTTTATTTTATCTGTACTAAGGTAACATAATCGATAATATTAAAAAATTAATTTATCTTTTATTTTGTTAGTTAATTTTGACGATTTTAACAATTTAAAGGATTTAACTACCCCCTCTAATTCTTAATCATTGTTTCTTATATTTATCCCCAGTACGTGTTCCTATTGCTTTAACAGTGGTGTTGCCACCAGCTCTAGTTTATTGTATTACTAGAGGTAAAATCCTCGCTTTTATACGTTCAAGGTCGTCAAAACTATCCCGTTAATGTTCCACATATACTAATTATCCATCCAACCACCTACTCTATACAAAAACTCCCCGGAGAAGATCTTAAAAAGAAAACCTTTAATGAGGAATACGTACTTTAATATCACCTTAACAGCGTTGCCGTCCTTCCCACGAAACTTGTAAACAACCGTTCCCATTTGTGTAACTAACACAAATCCTACTCCGGTATTTACAACGTATCCCTTGCCACTGATGTTGATTATCGTGCCAGGGAGAAAGTTGTTCGGATCGTTCATAATATGCACGTTAGCTCTTGTATCAAATAACAACTCATATATTTTGAGTAAAGAATGACAACATACTCTATAACCTCCTCCAACTACTACGTTCTTCGTCAAAATTACCATGAAACTCTATATATTATACATTAGGTCAATCTCCGAACGCTTTTTATCGTACGTCACAATCATCAATTTCAACATATCCTCATCAACCTTGGCCATATAAACGCCGTCACCTGAGTTCGTATATTGATCTAATCCAGCAGGTGGCTGCGGAACCTGACTTGCTTGGGCTCAACTAATACTCTGAGTAGCATTCTGACTGCTAATGTTTTTCTTACAATCCTTCTTAAGATAACCGTATTCACCGCACTTATAGCAGAAAGGGCCTTTCTTGCTATCCCATACAGGCTTACCGTCAAAAATCTTCGACTTCTTAGGGAATTTCTTACCCCATTTCTTCAGGTTCTTCTTTACATTATAAGCTAAACTAGAACTATAGCTCTTCAAACCAATCTTAACTCTAAATTCATTAACAAAATCATCGATTACTTCCGTAATCGTATAATTCTTCTGAAGATGCATGATCTTACAAATCATCTTAACCCATTCTTTGACTTTTTTTTCATAGCTGTTCAAGAATATTGTCACCTTTTGCTCCGAGGCAAGAGGCATACCGGCCTCCTGTACGCTACGTGCGGCTTATCGCCACTTTGAGCTGTATTGAATAAGGTCCTTTCCATCGTAGCTTATTGTGATGAGTACCGACCAAAGCTCTTGCTGTCGGGCCTTGCCTGTAGAGGCGTAAGTGCAATTTAATAACTTTAAAACCTTTATGCTTTTTTACATACCAGTAATCAAGTCAAGCAAGTTACGTCTGCATGTCTTCATAATCGCTCGTATCATTTGCAATTTGTTTATTGCGATTAGTTTTATTCCTTTGGCATAGCTGATTTCTTCGAATAACAGCATGAACGTTTCCTTGTACACCAGCCAATTTAACTAACCCTTTAAGTGATTGTCTTTGTCCAACGAAAAATCGAATTTCTTTTATTTTAATATGGTTTTCGTATCAATCGGCTCGGAGGACTGTCATCTTGATCGTAAATCCTTCTTCGCCTTCTTGTTTTTTTTCTTCTTTAGAGGCAGTGGAACTAAATTATCAGAAGCTAAGGCCTCGTCGTCTTCTAACTCCGAGCTGCTGCTCGATAATCTACGCCCATTTCCGTCTAATTCATCCGATAAGTCTAATAAGCTTAATAATAAGTCCGATAGATCGGAATCATTATTCGTTGTAATAAAGTCGTCAAAAGTAACCTTTCGGGTTCGTTTTTCCTTCTTTGATTTTAACTTCTTCGCTTTTTTAGGTTGTTTTTCTGCTTTCTCTTCATGTGGCGTTTCGTCGAGAATCTGAGGAGGACTCTCTTACTTTATAAACGTCACGGGCCTAATTGCCGCTTTACCAACTTTCTTGTTTACCGGGCAGGGCATTAATAATAGCTGGTTGATAAAGTCCGGCTGCTCCGGTTCATACAACAATCGACATTCGTCGCTTTCGTAGAAAAATTCCCCATCAACCTACTCCACCAATAGTAAAATCGGAAGCGACGTGGGCGGATCGCTCTCTGGGAAAGCGCCAGGTGTGCTGCGAATTGACATTCGCGGCTTCTTCATTCTTCTAAGTTCTTTTTCAGTTCTGGCCTGGCGGTTGGCCACTTCGTTTAAATTATCTTTCATTGCGCGAAACATGTCTCGAAGTTCGTGCATGAAAATCTCAACAAACTTACTATCATTATTTTGTTGAGCCGCGTTAACACTAAAACTCGCTTCAACTTTTTCCGCCATTCTTTCGTATCGCTTAAGTTTTAAATGCAGCTCAATCTGCTCAGTTGTAAATTTGTTCAGTAACTCCCTTTGCTTTTCCAAACTATCTTGCAAATCAGCAATAATTATACTCTACTGCTCTTCTAACTGCGTCATATATATTTGCAACTCGTTCAATGTCCCTACAATTCTCGTACTTCCGAATTCTCTCTAACCTGCATCAATTGTTCCAACTCCGTCAAAATCCAATCCTGTATCAAATAATACTAAAAGCGTTGTGCAATAGCCGTTATAATTGTTAAAATTCTCGTTCTTGGATAAAGTGCTACCATAAAAGAATTATTGGATTGCGATACGTTGTTGTATTCAATAAGTAAGTAGAGCTATCTAAGAATTAAGAAATTTGTAGGTTAACCCACTCTAAGTGGGGACCCGGGTTTAGCCCTGGTACGTACTCTAATTACATAATAAGCCAAGCAGGTGCTATAGAGCTCCTTCCTGCCAACATTATTAAAAGAATTTGAAGGATAGAATGCTACACGTGCAACATGCACAACATGCGTCCCTAGCCTTGCAGATCTAAACAATGAAAAACTTGGGTATCAGATAGGTAATAGTCCTGCAACGCTAAGTAACATCTTGACCCCGATCAGATTCGAGATTCGATACCGCCGGCATGGATAACCGAAATCTAATTTTATCGAACCCCGGGTTTATTCCAATTGGCTCATCTATATGGCATCTCGCGTGATTTCACCTCCGGCATTTTCAAATTGCCCCATACCTATTTGAGATTCGAGAAAAGCATGATAGCTTGTAGCCCTTCGTAATCAGTGTCGATATCTTTATTACCTAGGTGGATATCAAAGCGATTATCATGCTCATCAAGTTTAGGTTTGCTAGCAAACTGAAACCCGCCGACTTTCTTGCTTCCCTCGTACAATGCCTTGTTCCAATTTCGACGGTGGGATATACCCTTAACCCCGGGTCGTTATTGCGAGACGATATTGGTGGATCGAGACCGGTATATTCATCAATGTGGTACCTGATACAAACACAACATTCAGCTCTTCATGTTGAAGAAACCTCTAATATCCGGTTTGATATCCCAGTCAAGCTGAGACGTTCGCAAAAGACTGCTCCATGTACTGTCAGCGAGGCATCTGCCCTAAAGGAAGTATATCCCCTGGTTGCTTTTGCTTAGATTACCCCACATATAACTGGTTAATCGTAGGAATAAGCTTAAATCCATCAGCAGCTCGAGGACGTTGGTGTCTCAATCAAGCGCGTTGGGCAGTCGTTATCATGTCGTGCTGCCTTGTAGATTCGCTTAGGCACTCAACTCCGAGCATGATATCAAACTATCAATAAGCCCTGCTTCCCGGTTACCTCTAGATAAATAGCAACAGCCGTAATTTCAATGTAGAGCACTATCCAAATTCGATTCTTCCAACGAAATATTCGTATACTTGCCGGGGCGGCAATTGATCCTGGTAGACGAATTTAGTATCGCCATCAACGTACCAATTGCGTTGACTCCGTCCGTCCGTCACGTCACCAGTTTATTTTCCATTGTCTGAATTGTCAGAGTCCGCAAACATGTCCACGGCTCTTATGCGTCTCCTAGGCTGTGTCGTAGCTGATTGCTCCTTAGATGGGGTGTTTGGGTTGGTCTTCCCAGTATCCCCATTATCTTTTTCTTCGCCGCTTTGGCTGTTCTTGTCTCCTGTGTCGCCAGCAGAGTTTTCTCGTTCCACATTTCTCGTTTCGTTTTCATCCATGGGTTCCCCGTCCTCGCTATCATCCATTGGGACGCCATCAATATCGGTGTCCAAGTCTGCCTCATCCATTGAAACCTGTCCATCCATCGCTTCCCCATCTACGTCGTCAATGTCCATTTTGGAAGCAGCATCATCGTATCGTATTGCCCTGGCCGTGGATACAGGCACAAACCCTCTCCCTTCGGTCTGCGTAGTAGCCGAATTACCAGCCTCCACCGTTTTCCATTTGCTCTTCTTGGATGTCTCATCAACCTGTTCCTCCTTCTTCGCGCTTGGGGGGTTTTCAAACGTTTCATTAAAGAGCTGTTGGCTCTCATGCGGAAACGCGCACCATCCTTCCCACAGGCCTAGTACCAGCTTAACACTTCGCTTCCATTTATCTGCTCTCAAGCGGCCCCAATTGAGCCGTTCTGCTGTAAGACCCAAGATTTCAAAAATATTGCAATCTCTGAGAGACGCTTCAAAGAGCTGGCGGTACCGCCATGCATGTCGAACACCGCTCGTGGCAGATGATGAGAGAATATCGCTCACAACATAAAGTCCAATAAGACTCGCAGCACTTGTGTCCTGGGTTTCGTTGGGCTTTGTGTTTGCGTCATCGGGGAAGGGCGTCGAGTTATGGGACTCTCCGTGGTCTTCTCTATTCTTACCAGATCTTCCGCGCTCTGGGTTTGCCAAAGTTAACGCGAATGGCTTGATAATGTTGGTCACGATCATGTTTACAATTTCATCTGCGCCCCTGCTTGCGTGAGTTATGGCAAAGGTTGTTACCCTGGCAATATCGCCTTTCCGGATCTTTGTCAAAGTCGTAGGTAGACGAGCCAGCAAGTGAGTCAATCTCGCCTTGTCGAGAGGATTTAAGTAAGCATTTTCGCTGTCGCCTCCGTCTATCGGTTTGTGCCCTTCGTCTTCATAGTCTTCTTCATCAGAAGAGTTATATTCCGGGTCTGACACAAACTCGTCGATAGCAGTAGCATATTCATACGGCAAGTCCTTCTCGGGTACCCTCCAGGCATGGCTGCCTTCGAATAGAGGTATGTATTTTCCCTGTCGTCCAACCTTGGCTTGGCCGCCAGTGATAACCTCCCAGAGTCGCCACCGGTACCAAACTCCGCCTTCGCTACGAGGATCCCAGAGCCAGGCCCATTTCTCTTCTCTTTGTACATCGGGTCGTGACATTAAAAGGGCTTCAAATTCTGGACCATGAGATAAAACGGATTCAACAACTTTATGAATCAGCTGCAGCTGTTTGATGTCTTTAGGCGCTTGCACGGGGACATGGAAGATAGTTCGGCTTATCGGTCCTCCTCCGGTACTATAAGATGTCGGCGGAGCAAATCCGCGGTGGAATCCACCCGGATGATGAGAATTGCTATCGTTAGCTTGCGGAACTGGTTTCGCACCAAAGGGATGGGAGGTGGACGAAGAGGTGAGACTTGAAGTAGCCGTCGCGGACGCTACAGCAGATGATAAATGTCTATGTAGCGACAGATAGAAACCGTAACCGAGATATCGGTTCTGCAGTGAACTAACAGTTGCGTCGATATCCGTAGCAGGAGTCTCCTTGGACAACGTGACAATAGCGGCTATTGATTTCCTCTCGGTGCTCCCCGTAGTAGGTGGTAACATTTTGACATTCTCTACATTCAAGCTCGGCGGCATAAGAGCTTTTATTACTGCAGGAGATGTCCCCGGTGGAAGATTGGCTAGGCGGATCGTAGGCTTCGCTATAGCCTTTTGCTCGGCTAAATCCCTCGATCTCGTGTCGTCTTCATCATCATCGCTTGTGTTAAAAACCTTGGAAATAACTTTAGGTCGTGTGGCGTGACCTTCGTCGCTGTCATCGTCATCGTGGAATCCAAGTCGACCTCGGGTATCATCTGTAGCCCTCCTATTGAACACTTGTTGATGGTTATCAAACTTCCTCTTACTGCCAAAAGATGTCGGCGCAAGACCCAAAGACCCGGGACCACTCTTCAGCCCTGGCGTACTACCTAGCCCGGCACCGAAATGTCTCTTTGGCGGTGCAGGTCTAATACCGTCGCGACCAAGAGGGCCACCTTGAGGTCGAGCCCCGAACGCGAATTGTTGACGGGAGGCAGAGCCCGTATTATCGTCGTCGTCATCATCGTGATCAAAACTTTTCACGAAACTTTCGTACACTGCGGCGGTCTCTGCGGCTTCTCGCTTACGTTTGGCTTCGGCGTCGGCCTTTTGCTTCTCGAATGCAGATTGTTTCGATGGCTTCTGAAGCTTCGCTTCAACGTCCGGAAAGTCGGTAAGCTTTTTGGAAGACATGATTGATAAGTGATTTGGGGTATGATTACGTAGGATGTCGCATTTTGTAAATAAGTTGCTCTTGCATTGGCTGGCACCTAGGTGGATGAATGGTGGTTGGCTTTGGGGGGTTTTAGGGATTCAGCGGAAGGTTGACGAAGGAAGGCTGCCAATTAGTTTAGTGGGTAACTACGGGTTTAAAGGTAGTTAGTGTGTTCCATAGTTACCCTTTTGCCCTTTTACCTGCTTCTTGTTAAGGTTCCTTTAGTTCAACGTTACACGTACCGTACCAGCGTACATACCATAATACTTAGTTACATAGTTATAACTACACTAAGACAAAGTTTAGCACTACCAGCGCTACCTCGCATATAGTGGATCCTCTCCACTGAACTTAGACGATACTGACCACACATACGCCAAGTTCATTACCTGGTACACTACACGCTACATGTCCAATCCACACACACGATCCAATCGCCAACCGTACATCGTTTTATCGGCCAACTATCTTACTTCTAGTCAAATCAGAAGCACTTGGAATCATCAGTCTAACAACTAACAGCATTTCCTAGTGTGGGGTATCTATACTTAGCTTCGACATCGGCGCCGATGCGGAGAATTCAAGAAGCTTAGATAAATATCTATAAAATATAGACTGGATAGGTACCTAGTTATAATTCATTAACTATTCGTAGTCCAACTTAATATTATTGCTATTATTATTTCCATTTTTCTTAGTGGTCTTGACAAGTCCTTGTCCTGCGCCAACAGTAATGCCAGTATCGCCAACAGAGGTGTCACCAGAAGGTTGGCCCATGGTCGAAGTTTTGTCGTGCCCAACTCCAGTTCTTCAGGACATCACTCTCGACCCAGATATGACCCCCAAGTATGAAACCCCTACTAGCATCTTGATTATAGGTGCCGGTGTCTTTGGGCTTAGCACCGCCCTCGCGTTAACTAAACGCTCAGAGTTCGCATCTGCTTCCATAACCGTCCTAGACCGGTCTCAGGAAGCTGGAGTGTTCCCGTCTCGTGATGCCTCCTCTATCGACTCGTCGAGGATCATCCGGGCTGATTATGCGGATCCGGTCTATGCGGCCCTGGCATCGGAGGCCCAAGTCCAGTGGCGGCAGACCGACCCGGGATCTCTCGGTGGCGATGGGAGGTACACTGAATCTGGGTTCATACTAGGAGCCGACTCTGGGCCCATGGTCCGTGATGATGGGTTGCCAACCGGCCTTGCTTACGCTAAGAAAAGTTGGATAAACGCAATGGCGCTCGCGCATAAGGAAGGCCGGCCTTTAAGCTCTATCCGCGTTTTGAAGAGCCCTTGGACCGTCGGTAGTATGTAATGATAGCGCCTCACTTTTTCCCTCCTTGGTCAAGAATTTCCTTATCGAGCTAATTTAAGAAATCTTTGTTTTCGCATCTCAACTCCTCTAAACTCTTCCACTCTTTGTCAAAAGGGATGAATGTTTATTAACTTTCTCACACAGTGGTATCTGGCACAGGAGGCGAGTTCGCCTACTGGGGATACCTAAATACTGCGAGCGGTTGGGCAGACGCCGAAGCGAGCATGAAGTGGTACTACGAGCGTGTAGTTGCTACGGGCCGCGTAAGCTTCGTCAACGGAACAGCCGAAAGTCTTGAGACAGACCAATCTTTAAGGAGAGTAACTGGCGCACGACTCAAAGACGGCACTACGCTATTAGCCGATCTCGTAATTGTGGCAGCCGGCGCATGGACACCCACACTGGTAGATCTCTCATCACAGGTCGTAGCTACCGGCCAAGTTTTAGGTTACATGGACATCACAGAAGAAGAGCAGAAAAGACTAGATAAAATTCCGGTAATGCTCAATGTGTCAACAGGTCTCTTTGCAATACCACCACGAAATCGTGTGCTCAAGGTTGCAAGGCACGCATATGGGTACCTGAATCCAAAGCCAGTGTCAACTCCTCCCCTCGGAATTCCTGGATCACCGCGGCCAGAGCTGATCTCCCAGCCGTATACACATCTCGATGATTCAGCTCTCTCGATTCCAGCGGACGCCGAGAAAGAACTCAGAGATGGTCTACAAAAGATGATACCATGGCCAGAATTGCAAGACCGACCTTTCTCCCGAACTCGACTTTGCTGGTACACGGATACCCCGACGGGAGATTGGCTAATAGACTACCATCCATACTGGCAAGGTTTGTTCATTGCCACAGGTGGGAGCGGGCACGCATTCAAATTTTTGCCAGTAATTGGGGATAAGATAGTGGACATTATCACAGGACATTGTCCCGAAGAGCTATCAGGGAAATGGAAATGGAGGGCATATAATTGTGACCAAATACAAACAGAGGATGGAAGTCGAGGCGGACAACCAGGACTAATACTGGGAGACAAACTAGGGAAATGAGTTCCTCATACCGATTGAACAAGTCACAAATCACAAAGGCCAGAAACTTGGGAACACCAATTACAGGTTGATGCGTAAAATGATGTATGCATTGCTTGTGAGCCACTAAGGTCCATTAATCCATCGGTAAGGCTAAACGATGCTAAGCATTCCATCGTCAAAGATGTGCGCAATGATGCAACGTTGTCGAGATGGACCCCGATGCGCACAGCAAAAATCGTCCCCGTTCTCAAACTTTGCGGAATACCCGCTAGAACGAATCATGTCCACTTCATTATCCGCCCTCGTAACGCAACCACCGACGTCGGGACGCAATGTGGGGCAACACAGCCATCACCGACGCCATACCAACCATACAGCCCTACCACCCCTATGCGTCGAATTAAGACGGCACCTTCGACCTGCGTGAATGCCGCCGGATAGTATCACGGTGCAATCTAAGCCGCCAATCCGGATCTTGAGAGGGTTTTCTTCGTTTTGTTTTGCTTTTTTCCTTGTGCTAAAAAACATCCATGATCCCTCCAGTGTAAGGACCTTCCTATGTATAACGCCGATGCAATGCTATGGGGAAAAAAACGACAATGATACAATAGACGAGTCCGTAAGTACAGCGTACCGAGAACGACGTCGTGACTCATAACGCGAAGATCATAAAATCATAAGGAGTCGGTTAATTTACAAATCCCGAGTGGGAAACCAAGGGAAGAGCCTATTGGTAAGGGGTAGTTCATAGAACACATGTACCAATAGCCTGTATTGATAAGACTCTAGACCTTGCGGAAATCTAGCATGCATTAGTAATACATCATAACTACAGTTGTGACAATATATACCTTGTAAGACGGGATAAATCATCTCAAACGCCATGTAGATCTCCTCTCGAACTTTGGCGCCGGTGAGAACGATCTTGCCGCTGACGAAGATTAGGAGAACTATCTTAGGCTTGATCATGCGGTAGATTAATCCCGGGAAGAGTTCAGGCTCATAAGAACTGAAGTTGTGATGGCGCGAAGCAAGGCCTTCAAGTCGAATAGGAAACTTGATGTCACAACTACCAACGATGTTCTGGATCTTAAAATCACTGAACTTGGCATTAAAACCGAGTTTCTGGATGATGCGCGCATATTTGCGTGAAGCCAGCTTCGAGTCGTCTTCGGACTTTGCACCGGTAACAACCATCTTTCCAGATGCAAAAATGAGGGCGGTCGTCTTGGGTTCTCGAATACGCATAATCACAGCGGCGAATCGCTATAATCTATCAGTATTGCTCTGAAGGGAAACATTTAGGCTCAATGGTACCTTCGGATTGTACTCGGCATTGCGAGCATGGAGGGCAATCGTCTTCAAATCCAAACGGCACTCAAGGTTAACCGTGGCGACGATATTCCTTTATCATGCGCGGTGAGTCTAAATGTCTATAAAAATGCGACACAGGTTATACATACTGCAAGGTAGGAGTTAATCCACTTCCTCCTTGAACAGCCGCAGGGGTTGCAGCAGGTGTAGCGGGAGTCACCCCGGTACCATTTGCAGCCTGCTGGGGAGCGCCATTCGCGGGTCTCTGGCCGTTCGCCTTCTCAGCATCGTAAGAAGGCGGAGTGAGTTCACCAGCCCCTCCTGGAAAAGAGAGCGAACCAGGCGCGGTAAAAGCCTTGGCCTGCGCAGCCGTAGACGGATGAGTATGGATGGCCTCCATCTTGCAGATGCACTCTCTGGCCTTCCTGGTAAACGGGATCGGAAATGATAAACCTGTAAGATCCAATTGGTTAGAGGATACCGTCAAAAGAATGAAAGCTCGATAATTTCCAATTGGTGCAATAGAATCGGTGCGATTAGTTGAGAGTAGTAATGATTGTTAAATTTCGTTGGAAAGGAAAGGCTGCAGAAAATATAGAAAACGTGGAAAAACACAAGAAAGATGCTGTTTAAATAATGATAAAACAATTGAAAATTTTTTCCGCTTGCGATAATTCAGGTGCTAAATGTAATTTGGGTGCCGAGGGGCAACGGAATCGACAACAAGGTAGAAATTGGAAAGTAGCAGGTGGGGGCTTGTGCATGGACCATAGTAGAGCGGGAAGGCGCGTGAGGCAGTGTGAAGATAACCAATCAGGGCTCATTTCTACAGATAAGGTCGTAGTTTCCCTTGTAACACCCCAGGATTATCTTGCCCAAGGCAACAATTTGGATGCATGTAAATAAGAAAATAAAAAGGTAGCCTTACCAATCAATGTATGTAGGAGATAAACAAATAAATGTCTCCCCTACGCAATTAGATGGCTAGGACGACGATGCGGCCGTTAGATCTTTCGATCGATCGACCTTTGGAGGCAACACACACGAGATGTAGATATCAGATGTCAAGAGTCACTTCCCGATTGATAAGATCGGAGAAGTTTGTGAGCTTTCCTTCCACTGATTCGAAGCGCAAGATATACGAGTAACTATCGAGGTCGAGGGATCTAAAGATAGGATTCGACAACGACGGTGGTGGAAACTCGGGTCTCTCGCAACGACGGTATCGAGGGGAAGGCAAATCCTCAAGCCTTGTTTTTCTTTTGTTTTTTTTCTCTTCAGGAAATTCGTCTTCTATTGTTGATCTATCTTTTTGGCTACACAGCACCGTGATCCGTGCGTGCGGATATGCTCGAGATCAGGTGAGATGGTTTACTCTTCCTGAAACATATGCTCGAATCCTGAGGTAGGAGAGCAAACTGGATAGACAAAGGACCAACCGATCGGATGATGCCTTCGACTTACTTCTGCCGCCTGCTGGCTTAATTTAGCAACTAAGGACGACAACGACGATGATAACGCGAATAACAACTTCAACTTGGTCCCTAGGCAGACGATGTAGTAAACAACAGCCCGCCAAGTGACGCTGAGATGATGAGGTACGATGGAGGAGAGAGTACGCGGTAGCGGAGCGCGAAAAGCGCGGGGTAACCTAAAAGAATAAAGGCGGTGCGGAGGTACGTACTCTCTCAAATCACTGTTAGAAGGGAAGGTGGGGTAGAGGACCCAACAATGGTGACGCGGTTATGAGAGAGTGAATAAAATAGAATATTACAACCGGACTTCAATTGACAGGCAACTTAAGCTGACAAATGGTCCGTGTGGCTAGTGCACTAATTTGCTGTGGCTGAGGAGGATTATGAAGAGGGGACCTTCGGGTCGGGGTTTCCGCGCGCAAGAATTTTCGAAACATTGAAGTTGAGGGGAGTCCAGCCAATTTATAATTTTTGAGGCAAGCGCTCTGTGCAAATAAGCACAGACCTTTTAGGTAGGTACGCCCCAGTGTGGCGGAAACCTACTATTCACCACTCCCTGCTTCCCATCCTTAGCGGTCACGCTAGCATTAATGCGTCCAATCATGTCTCTTCGCTTGTCCCTTATTTTATCTTCCTTAATCTTTTTCTTTCCTTCCCGTCACTCAAAGTTCTCACCAAGTCTTTCTCATGTTCCTCGTCATCGCGCTATTTCATCTACGCAACCTTTCATGTTCCGCGTACACTTTTTTCGCTTCCATCCCAAATAATTACTTTCTCTCATTCAATCCAACTTATCAAAGTTTCCCTAAGGCTCATCCTCAGCAGTCCTCTCCTATCCTCTAATATCTACTAAATGCTATAGGTCGAATATGTATCGCTATCATTAGCAACGACTTCCGCATTACTTTCATGGCTGCAGAAACCCCATGACTCGGTCGATTACATCCACCAACCTACGCAGAAGCATCGTCAGTCCGTATCTCGACTAGCGGTTCGCACTGGGCACAGGGCTATTGGACAGCCACCAGTCCAGGCTTCTGAAAAAAAAAATTCTTAACGGGTGGGTGTGAGCAGGACGGAGTTTTAGACCCCAACCATGCCAATAAACCACTCCCTGCAAGCCCGGTTTACTTGCCTACCTGCCTGCCACCTTAACCCTCCTCTTTCTCCCTGAAACGCACACAATACATACCTCCTCTTTTACCCCTATTATCATGCTTTTTGTGTTTTGATTGACGCTTGGCCAGTATCTCGGGTTTCGCTAAGCCCACACAAGAATGCATAATATTTACATTTTGTTGTGAACGGAAAATACCAAACAATGGCTCAGGAGAAGCTTACGTGTACTAACGAACGAGTTCTTTCTTTTCTGCTTTGCGCTTTACAAGTACTTAATCCAAACGGCAAATTACCAGGTTGTGCTGTTGTCGCACTCGAGCATCCTACAAATTTTATTTTATCCCTCCTTTCTTTGTTTGGCTGTGATGATCGCTTTTTCGTGGATCAATTGCAGGTCTCATTTCGGTGGTTTCGGAGGTACCAGCCGCAATCGCAATCGGAAAACGCCACCCTTGACCACCACCTTTTTTCACTTTTCATTCTTTCCACTTTTTCTTTTTTTTTCGTTGCTTTGCTCCACCCGGAATGACAAACTATGTCGAATCAAGAACCGGAATCTTGCTCATCAGAATTACCCTATTCTTTCCATAGTTGGAAGGGTTGCTTGAATTGTTCGGTTGGGGGGGGGGGGGCGCCCGGCCGGGGGGGGGGGGGGGGTGGGGGGGGGGT